>JAODAL010017269.1:0-78260 GCA_025379985.1 Phyllomedusa bahiana | reverse complement strand
TCCAAAAACGTTTGGGCCCTTTTTCCCAATGTCCCTTTCCCAAAATTGAATATAAATTTCCCATAAACCCCTATAAAACCCCACAAAGCCCCAGTTCTTTTCCCTTAAACTTTTAAAACCCCTTTATATATCACAGAGCTAGTTTCCCCCAAAAAACTTAATTAATAACCCTAAAATCACAGAGCTAAATCCCTTCCTCAATCAAAAAAACCCCAAATATAAGAGCCCAGTTTTCTCTCCTCTTTTAATAAGCGCTAAATATCAGGGAGCTCAGCTCCTCCCTCTATCAAAAACCCCTTTTATATCAAAAAGCTCAGCTCCTTTCCTCAAAATCAAAAAACCCAAAAATATATCACAGAGTCAGCCCTCCCCTATAAATAAACCCTATATAAACAAACTCGCTCCTCTCCTTTTATCAAAATAACCCTATAATCCCCCAAAGCTCACCCTTTTTCTCCTCTATCATAAAAACCCTTTTAAAACACAGAGCTAAAGTTCCTTACCCTTATAACCCAAATATATCCCAAAGCTCAGCTTTTTCTCCTCTATCATAAAAACCCTTTATAAAACAAAAGATTTTCACCCCTCAAACATAAAACCCCAAAAAAGCACAGAGGTGATTTTTATGAAAAGTGATTGCAATAAGCCCCAATATTCAAAGCACTGACATAAAGAAGCCGGAGTTTTATTATAGGCAGAAAAACTTCAGAAAAAAGGAGACAAAAGGACTTTTTTTCGGGTCAAACCCCGGGCTCTCACGCGGCCCAGTCTGACCCTTTGGGTTGCCCCTCATTTTCCCTCCCTCTCAGTAAAACAGAGAAAAAGAGGAAAAGGGGAAAAAAAAGGCCCGGTAACCCGGAAAAACCTTTGGCACCAGAGCAGATAAAATCTTAGTTTGATTTCAAATCTTATCTCCCCCAACAAAGAAAGTTTGTTTTTGTCTCATTGCTGAGAAAAGATAAAACTAAAAAACCTGTTTTAACCTGGCAGGAACAAGAAGGGATTTGATTTTGGGGAAACTCCTTTTCAAAACCCTTTAAAGGGGGTTTTTCTCCTCCCAGGACCCGCGTTTTTATTTTAAAAGATCTTCCCAAAAACAAGTAAATTTTTGAATATGTTGCCCTTTAAATCAGTGTCCAAACCTTTTTCCTAGATTCTCCCCTTTTTTATGGGCTGTTTCAGTCCTCAGGTCGCTATAGCTACAGGTTTGTTTGATCGTCCAAAATTGGTCCCGGGGGCTGGTCGCATAGAGCTCCCGACCTGTTAAATTTCTCTCTGATAGGCTGCCAGGGGGTTTCCTTATAGTAAACCCCCAATTTTGGAACCCTTTGATAAGGCTCCCCGGGGCTGGTCCCCCCTTAATTGTAAAAGACCGGGTTTTAAAACTCTCCTAATAGGCTTGCCAGCACTGGTTGCAATAGCTACGCCCTGTTTGTTTCTTCCGATGACTCCCAAGCCCCCGGCCCGCTATACCAAAAAAACCCCTTTTTTTTCAATCTCTACTGATAGACTCCCACCCGGGTTGGGCCTATAGCTCCCGACCTGGCTTTACTCCCGTTTGTAGAAACCCCGTAAAACCCCCCCTTGAATTCAAAGTGAAACCAAAAAAAACGGGCTGAGGTAAAGAAAATTTCAATGTGGGGGGGAACCCCCCCTTTTTAAGGGTAAGCACCACTGTTTTCCCCCAATTTTCCAGTACACATAAAACCCTAACCCCCTACTTAAACCTGGCGGAGACAAAGCCCAAGGGTTTTGATCCTCTGGGAAAGTTTGTGAAAACCTGTGAGGTAACAGAACTGTTGGTCCCCCCAGTTTTCCCAATACAGATGACAAAACCCCTTACTGAAATTGAACAACTAAAGGGGGTTGCATTTTGGGTTTTCCGGAGTCCTGGGGAATTGTGTTTGCAGCTCTGGATGTGAGCTCAGTTTTGGGCAGGAGAGCCTCACATTGCTGGCAGAATTGGATTGCAGCTCTGGATGTGACTCATTTTGGGGCGGAGGGCCCTCACGGGTGGGCAAATTGTGATTGCAGCTTGGATGTGAGCTCTTTTAATGGGGGGGGGTCCTAAAGGTGCGGCGAATTGGATTCATCTGGAGTGAGCTCAGTTATGGGCAGGAGGGTCCCACGGGGTGGGGCGATTGTGTTTGCACTCTATGTGAGCTCGTTATGGCAGGGAGTGCCCAGGGCCGGCAGAATTGTAATTGCAGCTCTGGATTGACTCAGTTTGGGGGGAGGGCCTCACAGGGCTGGAAAAAAATTGTGATTGCACTCTTGGGGGGTTTGTTGGGGGGGGGCCAAAAGGGTTTTTTTTAGGGTTTCAGGGGAAGGTCCTCACAGGGGTGGCGAATTGTGATTGCGCTCTTGGTGTAGCACCTTTAAATTGGGAAAGGGAGGGTTTTTTTTAAAAGGGTTTGGGGCAGATTGTGATTGCAGCCGGGATGTGGTTTTCAAATTTTCCCCCGGGCGGAGGGTTTTTCACATTTTTGGGGGGGGCCCAATTGTTTTGGTTTGCGCTCTGGATGTGACCCCCAGTTATGGGGCAGGGGGGTCCTAAAGGTGGGGCAAATTGGGGGATTGCAGCTCTGGATGGAGCTCAGTTATGGGCAAGGGGGGGGGAGTTTTTTTTTAAACATTAAGGGGGGGGGTTCCCCCTGGGAGAATTGTATTGCGCCTGGATGGAGTCATTTTAGGGGCAGGGGTCCTACAGGTGTGGCAGAATTTGGATTGCAGCTCTGGATTGAGCTCATTAGGGGAAGGGGGGTCCTCCGGTGCTGGCGAATTTGTGATTGACTCTGGATGTGACCCAGTTATGGGCAGAGGGTCCTCACAGTGCGGCAGAATTGTGATTGCATTGGATGTAGCTCATTAGGGGGGAGGGTCCACAGGTGCCGGCAAAATTTGTGATTCAGCTCTGGATGTGAGCTCAGTTAGGGGCAGGGGGCCCCTCACAGGTGCTGGCGAATTGTGATTGCAGCTCGGGAATGTGGCTAGTTATGGGGGGAGGGTCCCCCCCCAAAACAGGGTTGCTGGGGCAGGAATTTTTGTATTGCGTCTGGATGTGGCTCATTTTTGGGCAGGAGGGCCCCTCACAGGTGCTGGAGAATTGTATTGCAGTTGATGTGAGCTCAGTTATGGGCGGGAGGGTCCCTTACATTTGCGGCCCAAAATTGTGTTTGCAGCTCGGGATGTGAGCTCAGTTATGGGAGGGGGGTCCTCACAGGTGCTGGCAAATTGTGATTGCAGCCTGGATTTTTGAGCTCAGTTATGGCAGGAAAGGTCCTCACGGGTTCCGGTTCCCCATTGTTTTTTGCCATTGTTTGGCGATGGGGACTGGCATGGCCCTCTCTCTCCACCCGACAAGCGGCCCTTTTCTTCCCCGGGGGGTCTTTTCCTGGCGGGGCGGGGAGGCAGCGATGAAGGAATCGTTCAGTGCCACATGTTTATTTTCCCTTTCCCGGAGTGACCCTGGCGCCCCCCCAGTGCCCTGTATGTGTGTGCCAGCGGGGACCGCACCGGACACTCACTGTTGGCCATCTTTCCCTACATTCCATTTTTGGGGGAACGACAGGCGACGGGTTTTCGTTTCCCTTCATAAGGAAAGGGGAGTTTACCAATTTCCTACAGTAACTAGATCCTAAACCCTGTAATACCCAGTAATCCACGACCCGCTGCAAGTCCTGGGCGGGGATCCCCCAGGGGGGCAAATCTCAATCCGGGTATTTAAAACATTCACGCAGGCTGAAAAGTTTTCTAAAGTCTCTAATATCCTTCCTGCATCAATTTTTAAAATAAAAGGGTTGCTGCGTGAAATAGTAAAGATATTAAAAAGGGGTTTTCCCCTACTTGATTTCTCACCTCAGTCCGTTTATGGGTACCAAATCGCGTAGAAAACCAAGGCTGTAGCCAGGCCGGACTGGCCCCCCAAGGCAAAAGGGAAACCCCCCGGGGGGCCTTTGAGCTGGGAGACTGGAGTTTTTTTTTAACTCATGACATCCCCAGAAGAGGAAAAAGAGCTAAAATGAGGGAAAAAGCAAGACGCAGAGTAATTGGAGGGATTTCCCTATTTCAGTACTGTGGGTAAGTCCCTAAAATAAACTCCACCGGCGGGCCCAGAAACAGCTCAACTGGTGGGCCCCTAGAGTCAACTCCACCTGTGGGTCCTTGGCACCCCAGTCCGACACTGTCTGTAGCTATAGCAACCAGTGCTGACAGCCTATCAGGAAAGATCAAACAGGTCTGTAGCTATAACAACCAGTCCTGGCAGCCTATCAGGATAGATGAAACAGGTCTGCAGCTATAGCAACCAGTGCTGGCAGCCTATGAGGAGAGATGAAACAGGTCTGTAGCTATAGAAACCGGTGCTGGCAGCCTATCAGGAGAGATTGAACAGGTCTGTAGCTATAGAAACCAGCACTGACAGCCTATCAGGAGAGCGAACAGGTCTGTAGCTATAGAAACCAGCACTGACAGCCTATCAGGAGAGAGCGAACAGGTCTGTAGCTATAGCGACCAGTGTTGGCAGCCTATCAGGAGAGATGGAACAGGTCTGTAGCTATAGCAACCAGTGTTGGCAGCCTATCAGGAGAGATCAAACAGGTCTGTAGCTATAGCGACCTGAGGATCTGATGCAACCCATACAAGAGGGGACATCTCAGAATAGGGAGGACACTGTTAATGGGCACATATTGCAAAGTGACTTGTTTTTGCAAGATCTTCAACATAAAAAGCAGCAATCCCTGTAATGAGACAACCCCTTTAGCACCTATTCACTGCAGGCTGAAAAGTTCTGCTAAAGTTACTTCCTCCAGCAATTTCAAAATAAATGCTTGCTGTCGGTGAATAGAAACAATTTTAAAACCCAAAAGCTTCAAACCGATCCTGATCATACGGCTGGTCCTAATCCAGCATTGCAGGCTGAAAAATCCTGCTAATTTCCAATATACGTCCTGCATCAATTTGAAGAGATAAGTTTACTGTCAGTGAATAGAAACTCAAAAGCTAAAACCCATCCTGATCGTAATGCGCTCACACGGGGGCAGAGCTGGTTACAGTGCATCAGAGCTTTTAAATCTCCATTTTGGAACCTTGCCCCCCCCTCAGAAATGCTTACTTTCACCCACATTTGGGCCCAATGATATAATGCAAGATAGGAACTAGTATTATAAAGGGGGGCCAAGATCTTGGCTGTATGGGCCCTGAACTTTCCTAATGCAAACCCTGACCAGACTGCACAGGGTTTGTTTGCAGTCTGTAACCACAGAGACACCTAGGTCTGCATAGGTCCTGTATACACAAAACGGTAGAGATATAAAACTTGTGCTATTTTTATTTTTAGATCCATTGTAGCGATATTGTAATAACTGTTGTGCAACCAGAACAGGCTCGGACTGTCCCACTGGGGAACATGGGTAACCCCCGGTGAGCACCTGAGAATTGCTGACCTGGAGTTTCTTTTCAAAAGCATAGACATCCTTGGGAGAGGTAGAAAGGCAGGGAACAAGAGGCATGTACAGGAGCTGTAGGGTGGGACCCTAGAATTAACTCCACTGGTGGCCCCAAGAATCAACTCCACTGGTGGACCTAAGAATAATCTCCACAGGTGGCCCCAAGAATCAACTCCACTGGTGGCCCCAAGAATCAGCTCCACGGGTGGCCCAAGAATCGTCTCCACTGGTGGCCCCAAGAGTCATCTCCACTGGTGGCACCCAAGAATCATCTCCACTGGTGGGCCCCAAGAATCATCTCCACTGGTGGCCCCAAGAATCATCTCCACTGGTGGGCCCCAAGAATCATCTCCACTGGTGGGCCCCAAGAATCATCTCCACTGGTGGGCCCCAAGAATCATCTCCACTGGTGGCCCCAAGAATCATCTCCACTGGTGGGCCCCAAGAATCATCTCCACTGGTGGCCCCAAGAATCATCTCCACTGGTGGGCCCCAAGAATCATCTCCACTGGTGGCCCCAAGAATCATCTCCACTGGTGGCCCCAAGAATCATCTCCACTGGTGGGCCCCAAGAATCAGCTCCACTGGTGGCCCCAAGAATCAGCTCCACTGGTGGCCCCAAGAATCAGCTCCACTGGTGGCCCCAAGAATCATCTCCACTGGTGGTCCCCAAGAATCATCTCCACTGGTGGTCCCCAAGAATCAGCTCCACTGGTGGACCCCAAGAATCAACTCCACTGGTGAACCCCAAGAATTATCTCCACTGGTGGGCCCCAAGAATCAACTCCCCTGGTGGACACAAGAATCATCTCCACTGGTGACCCCAAGAATCACCTCCACTGGTGACCCCAAGAATCAACTCTACTGGTGACCCCAAGAATCAACTCTACTGGTGACCCCAAGAATCATCTCCACTGGTGGGCCTCAAGAATCAACTCCACTGGTGCAGCCCAAGAATCAGCTCCACTGGTGGCCCCAAGAATCAGCTTCACTGGTGGACACAAGAATCAACTCCCCTGGTGACTCCAAGAATCAACTCCACTGGTGGGACCTAAACACCTCAGTCTGATATTGAATTAGGATGCCTTATAATTGTAGGGGGGACATATAAGTAAGACCTATGTAATATATTTTTGGTAGTCTCGGGCAGGGGCGCCATCAGGGCAGTATTTGCAGAACTCCTGATCAAATTCACAAAGGATCCTACTAATATGGAGTCCTGTATGAACTTGTATTGGGTGAGGGGCCCGAAAGCTTTTATGGGACCCAGACAATGCCTCATGCCAGTCCTGGTCTCAGGGCCTCTGTGTCATCAGCAGATCAGTTCCTTACAAATGACCTTACAACCATCTTGCAAGGAACCTGACAAGCAAGGTGGGACTCCTCAGCGGGGCCCGGTACACGCAGGGTGAGGGGAACTGTTTGGAGCACAGGAGCCAGGGGGTTTTATTGGCAGCAATCAGATCTTACTAAGTAGGTCAGAGCCGCGGAAGAGAAGAGAGCACCTTCTGAGGTATCCGGAGGCCGTGAACCCCTCATCACAACGGGGGGATTGAAAGGCTTCACCTTAAAATATGCCGCTTCCTGCACGACCAGAATATGTACATTTCAGTCTCCAGGTCTCAGCTGACTGTGGCTTGGCACGGCCCGGACCTGCTCCCCATGGTCAGGGTTGACATGAAACATCTGGGAGACGCAGTGTAAGGGAGAGAGCGGGGACCCCCGGTGCCAACCGACCCAATCAGACAGCGGCAGCACGGCACCCTGTCACAGAGGTGCCACCGCAATAGCCGGGAGGGGCGGGGGTCAGACAAATATTTACACTGCTGTATTACAAGTATGCATTATGTTCAATAAACAGGATCGCGTCTCATCCGGCGACGTTCAGCGTCAGGAGAAGGTGTCGTTTATTTGGACTTGTTGTAAAATAAATGTATGTAAATAGACGAGATGGTCGCCGACCCCGGGGGGACGGGTCCCAGCGGGCGAGGGGGCAGGGATCCCGAAAAGAAGCATCTGCAGCAATGTAGCTGCTCCATGCAGGACAAACACTAGAGGGGAGATTGCTACAACGTGTATGTATGTAGCAGAGCCGAGTCTGTCCAGGCTGCCCCCCCCCCCCCCCCCCCCACCTCCCTGACCGGGCACATTTACCTTTTTCTGCAGAACACTTTCTCCTACTCCGTTATTCTCCTCATCTTGTCGCCTTTATTGTTATGTAGTTTTTAGTAGTGATAGGAGGGGAAAATACTATTATAGAAAAAGTTAATTTCACTTTTTTTAAATTTATTTATTACATCAAAAGTGGCGCTGAAATAAAGTTTGTGAATTACTTTTCCATCACAGATGTTTATATATTGTTGATAAAAAAGTTTTGGGGCTGTCGGGGGCGGGGCTAAAAGTTGTGGTTCGGAGGTTTTTTTTTGTTTTTTTTTAGCAAAATATTAATTATTTATTTTTATAGCAGCAAAAGTTGCACTAAAACAAATTTTGTAAATCACTTTTCCGTCACAGATGTTTTGGGGGTGTCGGCCGCGGGGTTAAAAATTGCAGTTTGGGTTGTTATTTTTTTTTTTTTTTTGTAACATATTTTCTTTATTCATTTTAAATATTGTGGCCCCATCAGGTCAGAAAAAAACCTATGGGGGATTTTTCTTTACATAACTAAATAATTCTGATTTGTTTTTGTTTTCTTTGTTTTTTTTGCTGATTTCCCCTGTAATTAGGACTGATAAATTAGCTGCAGTAACAGGGGAAATGTAGAAGAAAAAAAACAAAACACTCCCTGAAGTCGCTGCAGAGCTGATTTTGGGTCTGATAAGTTACTGAGCCCAGGAACACATGACCTGAGTTCGATCAAACTGGTAATAAACCAAACGGATCTATACACCACTAGTTATGATGCAAAAGACAAATATAGCTCTGCTATATCTGTGTATATCTTGTAGTGACTCTCAGGGTAGGTTCACACGGGCTTTACCTGGTGTACAGTGGCGTGTACTGTGCAGGTCACGATACACTTGGTGTTTTAGAAGTATGTGCTGCTCAGTGCGTCCTTCTAAAGCGCTCCGGCCTTTAGAAGGAAGTAAAAACATAAGGCTGGGTTCACACGTCGCTTGTTGTGAGTGCACCAAAACCTCATGCAGCAATAAAAAGAAGCAGACGTTTATTGGATAACCCAATTCTACCTACAAGTCAGATTTAGGTTAAAGGGGTTTTCTCACCATGCTGTTTCACATAGTCACAGTCAGCTTTAGACTCCCTGTTCAGGCTGTGGGCAGTTCTATAGCAATGACTGACACATTAGCTCTGCTATTCCTGTAAGGGTCCGTCCACACGGTCTGATTTTCAGATGGTTTTTGGATTTGAAAGCCGTCTGTAAACCGACAAGCAACGCTCCCCATAGACATTAACAGGAAATCTGCTCAGCAGACACTGAACGGATTTTCCACAGTGGTTTTTTTTTTTTTACACCACCGGTGTTCCGAAAAACTTAGAACATGCTCAATCTTCTGCCTGTTTTTCGTCCGGAAGATGTACATTTCCGTGGTTGAGGGGGAAGGGCAAATCCGCAAACCGCAGACAGAACCATCCCCCAAAACGGTGCAAAAGACGGCAAAATACCGTCCAGATTCTTAAGACAGGATCCGAGTGGTATTTTTGCGGTATTATACTTTTTAGAGCTATGTAGCCTTGTGTACTACATTTTATAAAACTCCTGCAGTCCTGTCAGTGTAAGGGTCCATCCACAGCGGGACAGACCCAAACACAACAGGTTTTGCGGTTTTTAAAAAAGTATACAAAAGGGCTACAACACTCGATGAAAGCTTCTCATTATTATGTAAACAAACCGTTCAAGATAAGACTCTGCACATGACTCCATGGTCGGGACTGACTGAAGGCAGCTTGGAGCAATGAGAATAAGAGAGCAGGGAGGGCAAGCGGGGTGGTAACAAAAAACTGTGGCTCAAGAAGAAAAAATCTTTTTGTCTCCTACCAAAGCAAAATCAACAAAGCAATGTATTTGGAAATAGTCTTTTTTACCTTTCCTACATGTAAAAGGGCCCAAATCAGGGTAGAAAAAAATTCATTATATAACTTCTTGCATTCTAAACACTTGCGTTTTCTACATTCACTTTTGATGCAGTTGAGAAACACAATAAAAATGCAACATGTGACGCTGAAGGTGTGAACTTCATCAGTTTTCCCACCCCCTGGCACCAGCTACTGCCGAATTACAACAACCAACATGCTGGTATTTTTTTTTCGTAAACCCCACTTGGGGGATCATTTCAAATTCCCCTTACCACCCCAGTCTGCAGGTTGGGGATCAATTTATTACCCCTTACCCCCCCAGTTGCGGTTGTAATGAAATTCTAAAGTCACACATTGACACGAACTTGACCTTGCCAGGCCACTTCACCTGTAAAATTTCTCCCGGGGGCCATTTTTTCCGAAATCTTGTCTGCCTGTAGCCGCCACTAGGGGGAGCTTAGTGAATACAGATTTGATATTCAGTTTAAAAGCATACTTAAATGACCCTAGTTAAATATTTCAAAATTTATGCCCAAAAGGGGACATTGACCTAAAATTTTGTACATACTTATCAGTTTTCCCACCCCCTTTTTTCCAACATTGCCAAATTTACAACTGCCACATCGGTATTTATTTTTGAAAACACTGGAAGGCGCAGCAGGGTCATTGATTAACCCCAAATTTGGGGGGATCATTGTATTAACCCCCCCCCCCCCCCCCCCCCCCCCCCCCCAGTTTGCGGGTTTGGGGGATAAATTTATTACCCCTTAACCACCCACCCCCAGCAGATTGGGGATCTTTGTATTACCCCATACCCCCCCGTCACAGATTGGGGAAACATTTATTAACCCCCCTTACCCCCCCCAAATTTTCACAGATTGGGGATCATTCTATTACCCCTTACCACCCCAGTCTGCAGGTTGGGGATCATTGTATTACCCCTTACCATCCCAGTCAGCAGATTGGGGATCATTGTATTACCCCTTACCCCCCCCCCCCTAACTGCAGGTGGGGATCTTTGTATTTCCCCCCCTTTACCATCCCCCTTCAGGGGATTGGGGATCATTTTTTAACCCTTACGGGTGGGGACTTTAAAAATTACCCCTTAACCCCCCCCCCCCCCCCAGTTCTCCACTGGGGGATAAATGTATTACCCCTTACCATCCCAGTCAGCAGATTGTGGAAAACATTGTAATTAAAACCCCCCCCCCCCCCTTTACAGGTTTGGGGGGGACTTTGAAATTCCCCCCTACCCCCCCCCCCCCCCCCCCCCCCCCCCCCCCCCCCCCCCCAGGCAGGCTGGGGAAAAGTATAAAACCCCTTTACCACCCGCAGCAATTGGGGATCATTTATTAATCCCTTACAGTTGGGATCTTGTTTTTTCCCCCCCTTACCCCCCCCCCCCCCCCCTAGCCCTGCAGGGGGGGAACATTGTATTACCCCTTTTACCACCCAGCAGCAAAATGGGATAAAAGTAAAACCCCTTACCCCCCCAGTCAGAAAATTGCAATTGGGGATCATTGATTACCCCTAGCCCCCCATCTGCGGGCGGGGGCATGTATAACCCCTTTCCCCATCCCCAGCAATTGGGGATCATTGTTTTACCCCCCCCCCCCCCCCCCCCCCCATCTGCAGGTTGGGGATCATTGTATTACCCCTTTACGGGTGGGGATCTTGATTCCCCTTTTTACCATCCCAGTCACAATTGGGGGAAACATGAATTACTCCTTACCCCCCCCCCCCCCCGGGCCCCCGCGGGTTGGGATCATTGATTACCCCTTTCCCCCCTTTTTCCCCCCCACTGCAGTTGGAGATTTTGTATTATCACACACTCACAACCCTCACATTTTTAAAAGGGGGCCCTAAACACATCTCCGGTCTGGCCCCCAACCCGAACCCCTTTCCCCTGCTTCACCAAACATCTGTCACCCCCCCTTTTTCACTTTTGGGCACCACAGAAACTTAAAGTAATAGATTACAGGGCCCCTGGTGGCGGGTTTTATTAAATTTTTTTCATGTAAACCACCCCCTATTTATAAACAGGGCCGGGACCATTGTAAACGTGGCATTTCAAAACCGTATGTTTCCCCCAAAACCCCCCCAATAGATTTAACTCTCAAGCAGGCCCCACCCCTTTGTTCTCATTTGAAAGTACTTTTAATGTGAAATGCTGACGTTTACCCTTAATTTGAAAAGTGCGCGGAATATTTGGGCGCAATAAAATAAAATTATTATTATTATTATTACTCCTTACCACCCCAGTCTGCAGGTTGGGGATCATTGTATTACCCCTTATCCCCCCCAATCTACAAGTTGGGGATCATTGTATTACCCCTTTCGCCCCCCAGCCCCTGCGGGTTTTGGGAAAATTTAAAAACCCCTTTCCCCCAGCTGATTTGGGGTCATTGATTACCCCTTTCCCCCCAGTCTGTAGGCTGGGGATCATTGTATTACCTCTTACCCCCCAGTCAGCAGGTTGCAATGCATTTCTATAGGCCGCAGAAACGACTTTGCACTTACCCCCCTCGGGCACGCCCCGGGGGGTCCCCTTACCCGGGGGGACATTCCTGCGGGGCCCCATTGCTTTTTAATGAGTTTCCGACACTCAGTAAAACGTGTGAAATTTCCATGTGTCTGATCTGTTAATATGAAGTTTAAATCCTCAGGTGCCAAAAATAACATATAATATTCTGGAGCACGCTATAATCCGATGACAGGGCCCCGAGCCGGCACTGCAGCCGACACAGGGCATGTGTTCCCCCGAAAGATTTTAAAGGGCCACTAATCCTAAAGTCAGCAGCTTATAAATGTGCAGCAGCGTTATAAGAGGAAAGACCGATATCAGTCCCACTTACGGGGGTCGATGTCTCTGGAGGGTCTCGGCCATCGTAGCCTGCTGGGATCTCTCAGTGCTACACTCCACCTCTGCCCTGAATGCAATGGCTGACAACAGAGAGCAAAAGATTTGATGTCATCTGTGGTGCAAATAGGAACGAGACAGACTGTGCCCCCCTCACCTAGGTCACCCCAACATCTGCAGAGCTTGTGGGGCACTTTGCAGCCCATCCTGAAGTTGATTTCCCTCCTACCCTGAACTCAAGGCTGATGCTCTCTCTTCACTGATGCATTGAAACCCAAACAGCCCGCTTTTTAAGCGGCTTCCGGAAACCCAAGAAAGGAAACTTTTAAAAAAACAGCAAGCAAAAGGTTTTTAACAGCCAGAAAGTAGTCTAAAAAGGTGAAAATTTTTTTTTTTTTTTTTCATTTTTGAAACAAAAACCCCTGACACCATCGGATTTCCGCGGGGAATTTTCCTTTTTTTTGCAGTAATATTGCTCCCGTTTTGGGAACCCTGTTTAATGGGAATAATCCGCTCCCTATCATGGATTTCCAAAATCCACTGCAGATTTACATTTTTTTTTTAGTATTTTTGCCAAAACAAAATTTCTGAAAATAATTTTTTTTTGCTAAAAAAAATTTTTTGGGCCTTTAATTTTTCTTTTTAAGCATCCTAGGGCAAAAAAAAAATGACATATAAAATTTGCCCCTTTTCTACTGTGAAAAGGGAAGAGAGATAAAATCGAAAAAGGCTGGGGGAAAGACGATCTCACTTACGCAGCTGCTTTTTTAAAAAGAAACCCTCTTTAAACAAATCGGGGGAAAATAAACAAAAAGAAAATGCAAAAAAAATTGCTTGATTTACCCGCGTGGGGAACCCTAAATTATATCTGCGTTGAAAATTAGACGTAAAGGGGGATTCCCACCTTGCATTTTGGGATCCCCAAAACCAAGGGGATAATCTTTATCAAAATCTGACCCCAAACCTCTGGAACCTGAAACTTATCTCGGAAAAAGGGCCCCTCTGAAAATCTTGGCTCATAAGGGAGTTTCCGAAAACACTTGAAACACGCTCCCTTTTTCTGCCCCAAAGGGAAATTTCCCAAAACAGGGACGCTGTTTTCTCCATTCTTTTTTCAAAGGGGATTTCCCCCAGTTCGGGGGAGCGCTGTTTTTTCTCCATTCTTTTTCTAGGGGGAGTTCCCAGTACGGGGGAGTGCGGGGTGTTCCCCCTTTTCTGTTCTAGGGGATTTCCCGTACGGGGGAGCGCTGTTTCTCCATTCCTTTTCTAGGGAGTTCCCAGTACAGGGGACAGCTTTTTTTCTCCATTCTGTTCTAGGGGTTTGGTTTCCCAAGTAAAAAGGGGAAAACCTGGGGTTCCCCTTTCTGTTCTATGGGATTTTCCCCAGAACAGGGGAGGCTGTTTTTTCTCCATTCTGTTCTAGGGGGTTTCCCCAGTACATGGAGAGCTGTGTTCCCATTCTTTCTAGGGGAGTTCCCAGTAAGGGGAGCGCTGGTTCTCCATTCGTTCTATTGGAGTTTTCCTTTACGGGGGAGCGCTGTGCTTTTCCTTTTTTGCTCTATGGGGGGTTTCCCCCAGTACAGGGGTACCCTGTTTTTTCCCTCCATTCTTTTTCATGGATTCCCCAGTAAGGGGACGCTGTGTTTTCCCCTTTCCCTTTCTAGGGTGGTTCCCATACGGGGGAAAGCGCGTGTTTTTTCCATTCGGGCTATGGGATTTTTTCCCCCAAAAAAGGGGAGCGCTGTGTTCTCCATTTGTTCTATGGGATTCCCATTACAGGGGACAGCTGTGTTCTCCATTTTTTTTTCTAGGGGATTTTTTCAAGTCCCAAGGACGCGGGTTTTCCCCCAATTCTTTCCTAGGGGAATTTCCCCAGTACAGGGAGCGCTTGTTCCCCCATTCGTTCAAGGGAGTTCCCAGTACACCCTGAGCGTTTGGGGTTTTTCCTTCTTTTATTGGAAGTTCCCATAACGGGGGGAGCGCTCTGTTCTCCATTCTTTTCTTTGGGAGTTCCCATTTCAGGGGGGGCGCTGAGCCTCCATTCTGTTCTTTTGGGGGGTTCCCAGAACAGCTGAGCCCTGTGTTCTCTCCATTCTGTTCTATGGGAGTTCCCAGTACAAGGGGGCGCTGTTTTCTCCTTTCTTTTCTATAGAAGTTCCCAGTAAACGGGGAGCGCTCAGTTCCCATTCTTTTTTAGGGAAAAGTTCCCAGAAACGGGGGGCCGCGTTTTTCTCCATTCTGTTCTAGGGGGAGTTCCCAGTACGGGGAAGCCGGGTTTTCTTCTTTCTTTTTCAAAGGGAGTTTCAATTTACAGGGGAATCGCTGTTTTCCCATTCTGTTTCTAGGGGAAGTTCCCAGTACAGGGGAGCGCTGTGTTCCCCATTCTGTTTTTTAGGATTTTCCCTTTTTCAGGGGAGGGGGCTGGTTTCTTCCCCCATTCTTTTCTATGGATTTCCCCAGCCCGGGGAGCGCGGTTTTTTCTCCTTTCTTTTTCAAACGGAATTTTCCCCATACGGGGGAAGCCCCTCTTTCCCCATTCTGTTCCCTAGGGATTTCCCGTAAAAAGGGGAGCGCTGTTTTTCTCCATTCTGTTCTAGGGGGAGTTCCCATACAGCTGAGGCTGTGTTCTCCCCTTTCTTTTTCTATGGGAGTTTCCCCATTTACAAGGGACCGGGTGTTCCCCCTTTTCCTTTCTAGGGAAGTTCCCAGTACGGGGGACGCTCTTTTCCCTCCATTTTTGTTTTAGGGAAAGGTTCCCATTACGGGGGGAGCGCTGTTTTCTCCATTCTTTTTCTAGGGGATTTTCCCGGGTACAGGGGACGCGGTGTTCCCCATTCTGTGCTATGGGATTCCCAGAACGGGGGGCGCTGTTTTCCCACGGGTGCAAAGGAAATTTCCCAGTACGGGGGACGCGTTTATTCCCTTTTCTGTTCAAGGGAAGTTTCCCCCAAGTACAGCGAGCGCGTTTTCCCCCCTCCATTCTGTTCTAGGGGAGTTCCCAGTAAAAGGGGAGCGCGGTTTTTCCCAAATTCTTTTCAATGGAAGTTCCCAGTACGGGGGGCCCGCTTTTTCTCCATTCTTTTTCTATGGGAGTTCCCCCAGTAAAGGGGGACGCTGTTTCTCCATTCTTTTCAAAATGGGAGTTCCCAGTACAGCTGAGCGCTTTTTTTCTCCCCCTTCTGTTCAAAAGGGAGTTTCCCAGTAAAAGGGGACGCTGTTCCCCCATTCTTTTTTCTATGGAAGTTCCCCAGTACAGGGAGCGTCTGTTCTCCATTCTTTTTCTATGGGATTTTTCCCATTTACAGGGGACGCTGTTTTTCTCCTTTCGGGTGCTATGGGTTTTTCCCAGTACAAGGGGAGCGCTGTGTTCCCCCATTCTGTTCTAGGGGGGTTCCCATTACAGTTGAGCAAAAATTTTTGGGCCCCCGTACTCAGAACTAAAATAAAACTGAATGGAGAGTCATGTGCAAGTGTGACCAGCTCTTTATTCGGAGCCAATTGTTTTGGTTGTCCGTTTCCCAGATAAGTACAGATCCCAGAGCTAGGGCCCGCACCTGTCATTACTGATAGCATATCCATGTCTTTCTCCATCGTGAGAGGAGAGCACCCCTTTAAGTTTTTACTTCATGGGTTTTTGATGCAGTTGAGAAATTCTTTTAAAAAAATCCAGCAAAAACGCAGCATGTGAGCATCTTTTTTGCTCTGAGCCAACACTTTCCCAGAGGTGGAACCCACGACTAACAGATCCGGATGTAATGTCCTAGCGATGCACCATCCAAGTTTATGGAGGAAACATCCCTTTAACTCCAAATCTACCCATATTTTTAATAAAATGCTCGCGGTTTTTAAAGGGCTTTTCACTGCATTTTTTTGATGCCGGAAATTTTGCGGGGGTTTTAACCCCCCTTAAAATTTGGGTTTTTCTCACCCACCTCGATTCATCCTAACCCTGTCATACGTTTTTTTCGGTTTTATTGTTTTAAATTCCCGTGTTTACTGGTTTTTTTGGGTTTTACTGGCTACAAATGGTCTGCAGAGACAAGCGCTGAGGGCACAAGGTTTTGAGCTAAAAGCAACCATTTCCGGGACCAACAGGGGGCTCAAACAGGGGCCCGTAGCTAAAGCAAAAACCCCCGGCATCCTAACAGGGGAGATTGGGAAAAGGTTTTGTTACTAAAGCGACCAGTTTCTGGCCCCCTATCAGGAGAGAAATTTAACAGTCGTAGCTAAAAGCCCACCATTTTTTTGGGACCAAACAGGGAGATCAAACAGGTCTGTACTATTGACCAACACTGGCAGCCTATCAGGAAAAAAACTAACAGGTTTTTTAGCTAAATTTCCAGCACTTGGCAGCCAAACCCGGAAGCAAACAGGTCCGTAACTAAAGCAACCCGCGCTTTGGGGAGCCTATCAAGAAAAAAGAACAGGTTTTTTACTAAAGCAACCGCGCGGCCGCCTATCAGGGGAGATCAAACCCGGGCTGAAACTAAGCACCCGCACTGGGGGGGCCCAAAAAAAAACCTATCAGAGAGATCAAACAGGTCTGTACAAAGCACCAGCACGGCAACCATTTATAAAAAGTAAACAGGGCTTTAGGGTATAGCAACCCGTGCGACACCAACAGGAAAAGATCAAACAGGTCCTTTTAGCTATAGCAACCATTTCTGACACCAAACAAGGAGAGATCAAACAGGCTGTAAACTATAGCAAAACCCGGGGCAACAGCCAACAAAGATTGAACAGGGCGTAGCTTTTAGCGACCGAGACTTTATGCCCCATTTCAAGAGGGGAATATTTTAGGGAAAAGGTTTGGGCACTGGTAATGGACACATAATGCAAAGTAACTTGTTTTTGCAAGATTTTTAACATAAAAAGCAGCGATCCCTGTAGTGAGACAACCCCTTTAAAGGGTCCTGTCCTTAGATCTGGAAATTGACCTTAGACAGCAGCGATCACAGGGTTGATCCCAGGTAGTGATCCATTGCTACCTCTCATCAGCCGCCGGCTTCGGGCAGGGTCCCTGACCTATTGGCAGCTCTAGGCCTCCTCTGCGGCTTTCGGATCAGTGTCTCTTTCACTGTAATTTTGCCCTTGGTCTGATACAGTTAAATGTTTCCTGGAAAGGAATTTTAACCCCGTTCCCCTCTGGTCGGCGACTAAGGAAATCTAATTATGGCCATTTTGTGCTCCCCGGTGCCATTATCGGGAGCCGTCCCCTTGCACGCAGCACCTCTGCGGCTTTATGAGGGGAGATGAAGGGCTTGGAGGAGTCTGGCCCCAGCTCTCTCCCAGCTCCTGGTCTGGCTGCTGCTGGGGACAGAGCCCCGCCGCCGTTTTATTGAGAAACCTGACTCTCGGGTTCGGTGTCCATAGGGACCGACCGTCGAAATCCGACTGAGAGCAGGCCCTGTGTAAGAAGGGGGACTTTTCACCGTTTTTTTTTTTTTCCGTCTTTTAAAACTAAAAATACCCCCGCACGCACAAACAGAAAAACAAACATAATAAAAGGTGAGACACTCCCCTGCATTCATGCAAAAATAACTCTGGTTAGCCGTGAGGTGAAAGCGCCCGCCTGTCAGACCCCTTATTACCCTCAGCCCAGGGAGCAGCTGGAAAGGGACAGATAAGGGAGCAGGGGGCGCCGGTCGAGGCTCAGCAGAGCAAGGGGTGCCGTCCAAAACCTTCCCCAAAAAGCGGAATCTGAGCGTCCTGGATTACCCCAAAACGGGCCCAAAGGGGGTCAAGGGGGATGGGGGGGGGTGGGGTGAGGTGCTTTGATGGTCCGAGCCCCCCCCCCCGTGTCACTTGAAGTGGGATAGGGATGTTTGGGCTGGAGAGTAGCCAATCAGGGATCAGCCTTCCAAGTGCGGAGAAGAAGGGGAGACGCGAAGTCACCGCAATACAGGTAGCAGAGGGAGCGAGAGGGGGGGAGGAGGGAGGTCGGGGGACCCAGCCAAAACCCCTGTCAGGGAAGTGATAGGTTTAGCGAATCGGAAACAATGCCAGCTACTGTATATTTTACGAGGTAAGGAGCACGGGCGGAAAGGGGAATAGACAGTACGGGAGCGTTGCGTGCAACCCAAACCAAAAAAGAGGGCATTGACTAGCCCCGTGCCACAAAGGCTCGTATAGAACGGTTCCAAACCAAGCCTGTGCCGGGGGGTGACACCGCTTTTAAAGGGAGGGAGGGGTGTGGCCACGGGGGAAAAATTTTGGGGATGAGTTTAATTCCCCAAATTTGGGGAGTGCAGCCCGGTCTTTTTCTTGCTAAAACAAACTGGGGGCTCCGAGAATAGGGACACAGCAAGTGGGGTGTACACAGAGGAAAGGTTCTAATATCCAAAGGCCCCCGATGTTCCTCACCAAAGGGGAAAAATTTTTTGTTCAAATCAATATTCCGGGAAAACTTTTATTTTTTTTAGAATTTTTAGCAGTATTTTTTTTATTTTAGGAATTTGGGAAATACAATATCAGAAATGTAAAATATTGAAATATAAAATCTAGTCCTTTATTTTCAAATTTTTGGGAGGAAAACTGGAATTGCCGGGCATCCCTTTTCGGCGCTGCTGTTTTTCATTTTTCGTTACAAATAGTAGGTAATGACACAATGATGCCTCATTTTTTTGTCGGGCAGGGATAGATAAGGTTGACTTAAACACCGGGCAATGATGCAGGAACTTATAAATCCGCTGATAATTCAAAAATTTAAAAAAAAAAATGTAAAATCTTGAAAAAAATGAAAAAAAAAAATCTTTTCCGTTTTAGCAGTGATTTGTGGAGAATAAAAACTGCGAATTTTCCGGGGAAAATCTCCTTTACTGCAGCTGTGCTTTTCTGCATGTATCTCATTAAAAAATTTTACCAATGAAGCTCTTTGTTTTTTGGACAGGGATGATTGGTTAGACTAAGCACAGGGCAATGTGCAGGCTTCATAAACCCTGCTGATAGAAAAAAATACAAAATGAAAATTTTTCTTTATTAGCAGGATTTGGAGATAAAAAACCGAATTGCCGTGCAGATTAATCTCACTTTACTGCAGCTGCTGCTTATCTGCATGTAGTCTCATTAAAAATAGTAGGTAATGACACAATGATCGCTCTATTGTTTTATTGACGGGGTTAGATAAGGTTTGACTAGACCACGGGGCAATGATGAGAGCCTATCATAAAAGGATAATGGGTTAATTTTTTTTTCTGCACTGAGGAGGAGGTTTCACTTCATCTGGCCCTGCTGATAATGCAAATACAATATCAGAAATGTAAAATATTGAAATATAAAATCTAGTCCTTTATTAGCAGTGATTGTGGAGAGATAAAACTGCTGAATTGCCGGGCAGACTAATCTCACTTTACGGCAGCTGCTGCTTATCTGCATGTTGTCTCGTTACAAATAGTAGGTAATGACACAATGATCGCTCTATTGTTTTATGGACAGGGATAGATAAGGTTAGACTAGACCACAGGGCAATGATGAGAGCCATTCATAAAAGGATAATGGGTTAATCTTTTTATCTGCACTGAGGAGGAGGTTTCACTTCATCAGGCCCTGCTGATAATGCAAATATGATGAAATATAAAATCTAGTCCTTTATTAGCAGTGATTGTGGAGATATAAAACTGCTGAATTGCCGGGCAGACTAATCTCACTTTTCTGCAGCGGCTAGTTATCTGCATGTAGTCTCCTTACAAATAGTAGGTAATGACACAATGATCGCTCTATTGTTGTCTGGACAGGGATAGATAAGGTTAGACTAGAGCACAGGGCAATGATGACAGACATTTATAAACCCTGCTGATAATGCAAATATAATATCAGAAATGTAAAATCTTGAAATATAATGAAATATAAAATCTTGTCCGTTACTAGCAGTGATTGTGGAGAGATAAAACTGCTGAATTGCCGGGCAGACTAATCTCACTTTACTGCAGCTGCTGCTTATCTGCATGTAGTCTCATTACAATATGACACAATGATCGCTCTATTGTTGTCTGGACAGGGATAGATAAGATTAGACTAAAACACAGGGCAATGACAAGAGCATTCCATTAATGAAAGGATAATGGGTTAATCTTTTTCTGCACTGAGGAATAGGTTTCACTTCATCAGGCCCTGCTGATAATGCAAATATAACATCAGAAATGTAAAATCTTGTCCGTTACTAGCAGTGATTGTGGAGAGATAAAACTGCTGAATTGCCGGGCAGACTAATCTCACTTTACTGCAGCTGCTACTTATCTGCATGTAGTCTTGTTACAAATAGTAGGTAATGATACAATGATCGCTCTATTGTTGTCTAGACAGGGATAGATAAGGTTAGACTAAACCACAGAGCAATGATGAGCGCCATTCATGAAAGGATAATGGGTTAATCTTTTTTTCTGCACTGAGGAGGGGGTTTCACTTCCTCAGGTCCTGCTGATAATGCAAATATAACATCAGAAATGTAAAATCTTGAAATATAATGCAATATAAAATCTTGTCCTTTATTAGCAGTGATTGTGGAGAGATAAAACTGCTTAATTGCCGGGCAGACTAATCTCACTTTACTGCAGCTGTTGCTTATCTGCATGTAGTCTCATTACAATATGACACAATGATCGCTCTATTGTTGTCTGGACAGGGATAGATAAGGTTAGACTAGACCACAGAGCAATGACTACAGCCATTCATGAAAGGATAATGGGTTAAATTTTTTTCTGCATCAGGTTCTGTTGATGATAGTTACATCTCTCAGGCCACAGAAAAATCTATATAATAAATTAAAATTGCGGTCAATATGTGAAAAGTAATATCTTGATGGCAGTGCCCCTTTAAACATGAATGTCTTATACAGGGGGCACATATTTCATGAATCCCAATGCTGGCTTGCGTCCTGTAGGGACATTACACCTCGTCTTCATATCTACTCTCCATCGTGTGCTTTCACATGGAGCGTTTTTTGGTGCGATTTTGACGCTTTTTTTTTTTTTGCTGCAGAAATACACAGTAATTAATGTCGTCAATAGTGCAGTGTAGGGCGTATAACACCCCAAGGTTTGGAGCACGATTGTTTACACATCTGTCGCTCAGGGGCTATGACAGATTTTTGGGCTCAAAGCAAGCCAGAAAACTGGTGCAGCCCTGCTCATACGTGTCGCCCTATGTCTGTCCTGTCTAAGTCTGATAGAATTGTGTGCATCATTACTTTCTGATGTCATCGCTGTGTGCATCATTACTTTCTGATGTCATCGCTGTGTGCATCATTATTTTCTGATGACATCGCTGTGTGCATCATTACTTTCTGATGTCATTGCTGTGTGCATCATTACTTTCTGATGACATCGCTGTGTGCATCGTTACTTTCTGATGACATCGCTGTGTGCATCATTACTTTCTGATGACATCGCTGTGGCATCTTACTTTCTGATGTCATCGCTGTGTTGTCATACGTTACTTTCTGATGCATCGCTGTGTGCATCATTACTTTCTGATGTCATCGCTGTGTGCATCATTACTTTCTGATGACATCGCTGTGTGCATCATTACTTTCTGATGTCATCGCTGTGTGCATCATTACTTTCTGATGGCATCGCTGTGTGCATCATTATTTTCTGATGGCATCGCTGTGTGCATCATTACTTTCTGATGACATCGCTGTGTGCATCGTTACTTTCTGATGGCATCGCTGTGAGTATCATTACTTTCTGATGACATCACTGTGTGCATCGTTACTTTCTGATGACATCGCTGTGTGCATCATTACTTTCTGATGACATCGCTGTGTGTATCATTACTTTCTGATGTCATTGCTGTGTGCATCATTACTTTCTGATGACATCGCTGTGTGCATCATTACTTTCTGATGACATCGCTGTGTGCATCGTTACTTTCTGATGACATCACTGTGTGCATCATTATTTCTGATGGCATTGCGGTGTGCATCATTACTTTCTGATGACATCGCTGTGTGCATCGTTACTTTCTGATGACATCGCTGTGTGCATAATTACTTTCTGATGACATCGCTGTGTGCATCGTTACTTTCTGATGACATCGCTGTGTGCATCATTACTTTCTGATGACATTGCTGTGTGCAATATTCCGTTCTGATGACATCACTGTGTGCAATATTCCTTTCTGATGACATCACTGTGTGCAATATTCCTTTCTGATGACATCACTGTGTGCATCATTTCTGGACAATAACATCACTGTGTGCAATATTCCTTTCTGATGACATCACTGTGTGCAATATTCCTTTCTGATGCCATCACTGTGTGGATTATTTCTGGACTATAACATGACTATGTGCATTATTCTTGGACTATAACATCACTGTGTGTTATCTCTGTACTGTGGTACAATTGTATTATCCCTCTATTGTGACATTACTATGTGCATTATTCCTGTATCGTGACATCACTGTACAAGAATTGTCCCTGTGCAGTGATATCACTGTGTGCATGCTACAGATGTCACCTGTGAATGATTGCCGGGTTTAGATCACAGCTATAGTCCTCAGTGGACCTGTGCACCAGGTGCGGGCAGGACACGAACAGTGGTTTGCAGAAGCTGCTGCTCACCATCATTGTCTGTACAGTCCTCGGCTCAGGGACTGACCTGGGACTGCTCCCGTATAACAGCAGCTCAGCTCTTACAGTGTCCGCTCAGCTGAAGGTGTTAAAGAGGTTGTCTCACTACATCGATTCATCTTACCCGAGTCCTGTTTTCTTGGTTTCATTTTTGAGTTCAGGGGCGTGTTTACTGGCTACCACTGGCCTGCAGTGATGTGCTGCTGAGGACACCAGGTCTGTAGCTATAGCGATCAGTGCCGGCAGCCTATCAGGAGAGATCGAACAGATCTGTAGCTATAGCAACCAGCGCTGGCAGCCTATCAGGAGGGATCAAACAGATCTGTAGCTATAGCAACCAGCGCTGGTAGCCTATCAGGAGAGATCAAACAGATCTGTAGCTATAGCAAAAAGTGCTGGCAGCCAATCAGGAGCGATAGAACAGGTCTGTAGCTATAGCAACCAGTGCTGGCAGCCTATCAGGAGAGATCAAACAGGTCTGTAGCTATAGCAACCAGTGCTGGCAGCCTATCAGGAGAGATCAAACAGGTCTGTAGCTATAGCAACCAGTGCTGGCAGCCTATCAGGAGAGATAGAACAGGTCTGTAGCTATAGCAACCAGTGCTGGCAGCCTATCAGGAGAGATTGAACAGGTCTGTAGCTATAGCAACCAGTGCTGGCAGCCTATCAGGAGAGATTGAACAGGTCTGTAGCTATAGTGACCAGTGCTGGCAGCCTATCATGAGGGATCAAACATGTCTGTTGCTATAGCGACCAGTGCTGGCAGCCTATTATGAGAGATTGAACAGGTCTGTAGCTATAGCGACCTGAGGAGCTGATGCAGCCCATACAAGAGGGGATATCTAGGAATAGGTAGGACACTGTTAATGGACACATATTGCAAAGTGACTTGTTTTTGCAAGATCTTTAACATAAAAAGCAGCGATCCCTGTAGTGAGACAACCCCTATAAAGATTTAGAATCTCTGTAGATGAAGCTGTGCGTCTGTGCTCAATGTCAGTCTGATGCCGCAAAAGCCACAAAAATATCACTGATCAGAAGATCAACTGCTGGTCCCCAGGAATCAATCCGACCGTGGGAGTGGGTGTTATTCAGGGACAGACAGCAAAGCGAACAAGGAGAAGGGAAACTCTCGGTTATGAAAATAGACATCTTCGTGCATATAATAACTTTATCCAAATATATTCAAGGTCAATGCAGCCGGCGCTGAAGGAAACGTTTGGCCCCAGCTGTATAAATAGAATGAAGTCATCCTCCAAATTATCAGAAGAAAAAAAGGCCTGATCCATCGCCTTCACCTCCTAGAAGAGCAATAAACCCCGGGACTGACCTGCCTCCCTATAGGAAGACACCAGGATGACCCGGAGCCTTCCTAATCAACAGCTGAGCATGATTAGGGAGAGTGGACAGGTCACTGCCTCCCATAAGGCTAGCACATGGCTGGTCTGAAACACTCTGTGCTGCTGGGTTACTTTGCTCCTCAGTCTGTGACCTGCCACTGGTCTATGCCCCTTTCCCTTTAGTACTATAAATGCAATAAGACAACTGGGGTCCCTTTTAAAGATTTTGCATTGGGACCCAGGAGCTTTAAGTTACGCCCCTGCCTGCAGTCCTGCCTTCGCTAACGACGCTACTTTAATCTGCTGAAATATTCTGTGCTGCTGTGATGCACTGCTCATTCCAGTAAGTAACTGGAAAGAGCAGTCCATTCCACATCATGACACTGCCCATCAGCTGCACTCTAACCTTTACTAACAATACATTATTCTGCTGAAATACTCTGTGCCGCTGTAAAACACTGCTCCATTCTGTGACCTTCCCCTGGTCTCTATCCTTTTCCTCACATCACGATTGCCCCTGTCACAGGCAGCACAGTCCTCACTTACCTCATCACACAAGTGGTCAAAGCCTCCAACAAGCCCACTCCTCTCCTAAAATGCTCTGTGCTGCGAGGACCATTTCCTTTACATTATGTGACCTCCTACTTGTGCCCATTCCCTTCTTCACATCATGGCTGTGCCCCTGTCAGATGCAACCTAGCCCTTACTAACATCATCACATTGGTGAGCTATCTCCAACAAGCCCTTTCATCTCCTGAAATCATCTGCGCTGCTGGGAGGTTTTTCCTTTCATAATGTGACCTCCTACTTGTGCCCATTCTCTTCTTCACATCATGACTGTGACCCTGTCAGATGCAGCCCAGTTCTTACTACTAACATCAACAAATTGATGGACGTCTCCAACAAACCCACTCCCCTTCCTGAAATGCTCTGTGCTGCTGTGTTACTTTGCTCCTTTCACTATCAGTCTGTGACCTCCCACTTGTCCCTATCCCTTTCCTCACATCAGGACTGCCCCTGTCACATGCAGCACAGTCCTCACTTACTTCATCACACAAGTGGTTTGTGTCTCCAACAAGCCCACCCCTCTCCTAAAATGCTCTGTGCTGCGAGGAACATTTCCCTTTCATTATGTGACTTCCTATTTGTGCCCATTCCCTTTTTCACAGCATGACTGTGACCCTGTCAGATGCAACCTAGCCCTTACTAACATCAACAAACGGATGGACGTCTCCATCAAGCCCACTCCCCTCCTGAAATGCTCTGTGCTGCTGGGATCCTTTTCTTTCTATTATGTGACCTCCCACTCATCCACTCCTAATTCTCCTCCTCACATGATGACAACCCTGTCCCATGCAGCCCTCAGAAACTTCATCACCTGGATGGACATTGCCTCCAAACAAGCACACCTCTCCTGACATGCTCTGTGCTGCTGGGACCCTTTTGTTTCCAGTCTGTGACCTCCTACTTGTGTCTATCCTCACTAACAGCATTATATTAAATTGCTGAAATACTCTGTGCTGGAAAGCAATCCTGTTCCTTCCACTATCAGTCTCCCGCTTGTCTCTATTCTCCTTCCCTATTAGCTGTAGCCCAGTTCTCACTGACATCATTACTATCTTCTGAAATGAGTTACTAAGTTGCTGAAATACATTAATTTGCTGAAATACTCTGTGATGCTGTGACACACTGCTCCTTCTAGCTGCCAGCCAATAACCACCACCTGTTTCTATTCCACATCCTGACACGGCCTATCACCTGCAGTCAGAGGCGCAGCAATAGGGGGTGCAGAGGTAGCAGTCGCTACCGGGCCCAAGAGACTGAGGGGGTCCAAAGCAGAAGACACATAAGAAGACACTAGTACTATAAATGGGATATGATAATTGTGGTCCCTTTTAAAGATTTTGCATTGGGACCCAGAAGCTTTAAGTTACGCCCCTGCCTGCAGTCCTGCCTTCACTAACGACACTACTTTAATCTGCTGAAATATTCTGTGCTGCTGTGAAACACTGCTCTTTCCAGTAAGTAGCTGCCAAACGATGACCACTACCTGTCTCCATTCCACATCCTGACATTGCCCATCAGCTGCAATCTTAGCTTTACTAACAATACATTATTCTGCTGAAATACTCTGTGCCGCTGTAAAACACTGCTCCAGTCTGTGACCTCCCACTAGTCTCTATCCTTTTCCTCACATCATGATTGCCTCGGTCACACGCAGCACAGTCCTCACTTACCTCATCACACAAGTGGTCAATGCCTCCAACAAGCCCACTCCTCTCCTAAAATACTCTGTGCTGCGAGGACCATTTCCTTTTCATTATGTGACTTCCTACTTGTGCCCATTCCCTTCTTCACAACATGGCTGTGCCCCTGTCAGATGCAACCTAGCCCTTATCACATTGGTGAGCTATCTCCAACAAGCCCATTCATCTCCTGAAATCATCTGTGCTGCTGGGAGGTTTTTCCTTTCATTATGTGACCTCCCACTTGTGCCCATTCCCTTCTTCACACCATGACTGTGCCCCTGTCAGATGCAGCCCAGTTCTTACTAACATCAACAAATTGATGGACGTCTCCAACAAACCCACTCCCCCTCCTGAAATGCTCTGTGCTGCCGACATCCTTTTCTTTCCATTATGCTCCTTTACCTATATACCTGACAGCCGACGACCACTACTTGTCTCCATTCCACATCCTGACACTGCCCATCAGCTGCAATCTTATCTTCACTAACAACAAATTAAGACATTAATCTACTTAAATACTTTGTGCCGCTGTAATACACTGCTCCTTTATCTCTGCAAGTGACAGCCGATGACCACTACTGATCTCCATTCCACACCCTGACACTACCCTTCACCTGCAGTCAAGTCTTCACTAACTATACTTTATCCGCTGAAATACTCTGTACTGCTGTGATGCACTGCTCCTTCCACTATGCAACTGCCAGCTTCTGACCGCTACCTGTCTTCAATCTCATTCACACTTTTTGGGCACTGTCCTTCACCCGCAGCCATAGCGTAGATATAGGGGGGTGCAGAGGTAGCAGTCGCTACCAGGCGCTGCAGCCTGAGGGGGCCCAAAAGCCCTTCTGCCACATAAGGAGATACCACCATTGTAAATGGCACATGGTAGCTGGGGGGCCCATTTCACTTTTTTGCACTAAGGCCCTGGAGCTTCAAGTTACGCCTCTGCTTAAAACCCTACCTTAATCTGCTGAAATACTCTGTGCTGCTGGGCAATCTTACTCGTTCCATTTTTTTTCTACTTTATGGTGAATGGCAAGCACAGAACAAGCCAGCAGTGCTGGATGGGAACTAGCGGGGATCCTTATTGCTGGCATTGCCCTCACTCACTGCTGATCTACTGTGATTGTCAAGGACTGAGGCCTCGTTTTGTGGACACTACAACTCCCACCGGATGTATAGAATGCGGAGCAGTTGTATAAACAGACACCCTGCTCTAATGGCTCTAAACAAGCAAACACATTAGAATATTACTATAATGAATATTAATCAGCAGTGATACCGGTCACACCCAAAACAGCTAAAACAAAGCACAAGAAGGAAACGATGCACAATATATAGAACATGCATCATCCAGAAAGGCGATCACATCCTGCCCCCGGATCACTGACTGACCAGGAAGACTTGCCGGTCAGGATTGAGATAAAGCTGGGTGAAAAGTGGAGACTACGGAAACAACTCGAGGATGTACATTTACTGTTGAGTTCTTTGCCCCTCTGTGTATAAACCTCTGTGAGGCTCAATGTCAGTCAGGAGCCATAAAGGACACAAAAATGGAAGTTTCCAAAGAGACTGAAAGGAAGCGCCGCTGTCAGAGGTGAAAGCTCAGGACACTATAATACACTTCTATGCAGCCTCAGACTGGCCCACTGGCAGCATGAGAAACTCCCTGGGTGCATCGGGGGTGGGACCAAGGATAATCAACTCTACTGAAGGGCCGCATGAACTAACTGCACTGGTGAGTCCAAGAGTAATCAACTCCACTGGTGGGTCTCAAAAAATTAAACTCCACGGTGGGCCCGAAAAACAACTCCAGGGGGCTAAAGGGAATTATCTCCCCCCGGGGGGCCCCAAAAATCACTCCACTGGGGGGGCCCCAAAACCAGCCCCACGGGTTTTGGCCCCCAAAATAAATTTCCACTGGGGAAAACCCCAAAATATTTCCACGGTTTGAACCCAAGAATCACTCCCGGGTGGAACCCAAAGAATAAACTCCACTTGGTTTTCCCCCAAAGAATCGGGCTCCAGGGGAGGTGGCCCCAAAAAACAGTTTCCACTGGGGGACCCCAAAACCCAACTCCACGGGGGAACCCAAGAACAGCCCCATCGGGGAAACCCCCCAAAAATTAAAACCTCCACGGTTTTGGCCCCCAAAATCAACTCCCCCCGGGGGGGCCCCACACACCACCCCCCCGGGGTGGCCCCTCAAGAACAACCCACTGGGGGAACCCCAAGAACAACCCCACTGGGTCCCAAAAAACCCAACCCCACGGGGGGGGGCCCCAAAAATCATCTCCACGGGGGGAAACCCCAAAAATCACCCCACTGGTAAACCCCAAAGGGAATCAACCCCATTTGGGGGACCCCCCAAAACCCCGGCTCCACGGTTGAACCCCAAGAATAAACCCCCCATTTGGGCCCCAAGAATCTCTCCCGGGTGGGCCCGGAATCCTCCACTCGGCCCCCCCCAAGCATAACCCACTTTTGGGTTTCCCCAAGAATCAGCCCACTGGGGGGGGGCCCCAAAGAAACACTCCACTGGGGGCCCCCCAAAAGAATAACTCCCCCCCTGGGGGGGTTCCCAAAAATTTCAGCCCACTGGGGGGCCCCCGGAATAACCCATTTGGGGGCCCCCAACATCAACTCCACTTTTTTCCCCCAAAGAATAAACCCACGGTGCCCCCCCAAAAACAGCTCCCCTGTGGGGCCCCAAAAATTTCCCCCCACTGGGGGGCCCCCAAAATCAACCCCCTGGGGGCCCCAAAGAACAACCCCCTGGGGGCCAAAAGAATAAACCCACGGTTGGCCCCAAAAAAACCCCCATTTGGGGGCCCCCAAAAGAATCGTTTCCACTAGGGGACCCCAAAATCACCCCCCTTTGGTGGCCCCAAAATCATCTCCACTGGGGGGCCCCAAAATAAGCTCCCCTGGGGGAAACCCAAGAATCATCCCCACTGGGGGGCCCCAAGAATAAACTCCACTTTGGGGCCCCCAAAATAAACCCACTGGGGGGGGGGGGGGGGGGCCCCCAAGAAAAACTCCACGGGTTTGGGCCCCCAAAGAATAAACTCCACGGTGGGCCCCAAGAATCAGCTTAATGGGGGGCCCGAAAGGGAATCATCTCCCCTGGTGGCCCCAAAATCACTCCATGGTGCCCCAAAAATTCAGCCCCACTGGGCCCCAAAAATCACTCCACGGGTGGCCCCAAAATTTAAATTCCACTGGGGGGCCAAGACATCTCCCGGGGGCCCCCAAGAATCAACCCCCACTGGGGGCCCCCAAAATCAATTCACTTAACCCCCAAGGGAATTTAATCCCCAACTTGAAATCCCAAAATTTCCACGGGGATCCCAAAATCACTCCACGGGGGGACCCCAAAAAATCATCCCCACTTTTGGGGGCCCCCAAAAAAACTCCACTGGGGCCCAAAAAATGACTCCACGGGGTTGGGCCAAAAGAGCTCTCCACTGGGGGCCCCAAGAAAAAATTTCCCACTGGGGGCCCCAAGAATAAACTCCACGGGTGCCCCCAAAGAAAAAAACTCAACGGGATTGACCCAAGAATCATCTCCATTTGGGGGGCCCCAAAAGAATAAACTCCACTATGGCCCCAAAAAAACTCCATTTTTTGGGCCCCCAAGCCCTAAACTCCACGGGTGTTTCACAAAAATTTCATCACTACTGGGGGAACCCCAAAATCAGCTCAAATTGGGGGGCCCCAAAAAACAACCCCTTGGGGCCCCCAAAAACAGCCCACTGGGGGAACCCCAAAGAATCATCCCCACTGGTCCCCCCCAAAAAAATAAACTCCCCCTTGGGGACCCAAAAATTTCATCTCCACTGGGGGGCCCCAAAATAAACCCCAAATGGGGGGCTCCAAGAATCACTCCACGGGGGCCCCAAGAATCACCACTGGGGGGGCCCCCAAAAATCATCTCCCGGTGGGCCCCCAAAATCTCTCCATGGGGGGCCCCAAAAGAATCCATCCCCCTTTTTGGGGGGCCCCAAAATCATCCCATTTGGACCCCCAAAGGAAACACTCCAGGGTGGGCCCCAAAATCAGCTCCATTTGGGCGCCAATAAATTTTATCTAGGGCCCCTACAACAATTTTTTCTACAGAATTTTAAAAAGGGATCCTCGTGGGGGTTTAGAAAGGGGTTTTTTTTCACATACAAAATTAAAAATTCATGATGCCTCTAATCCCCAAAAACCGACTTTTTATTCGATCCCTAAGACCCAAAAAGGGCTGTCTCCACTTAAAGCAACCCATAGTTTCGGGTGTGGGATAAATTTAAGGGAAAAAAGTAGGATCTACATAGATAATATTTTAAACGGGATTCGTTAAAACATTCCCAATCTTACAAAAGAGATCCTTTTGTTTAAATTTGCGAAGCCTAGATGAGTTTTTGGTTTAAAAAAGAAGTACAATTGGTTCAATAAACTTTGAAAGCCTATATTAAAAACCCACATAAAAAGATTTAACCAGGCAGAAAATATTTTTTGCCCCCCAAGAAGTATAAAATTTTCAGGCTCATAAGGGCTTTTGTCATTAGACAAACTTGATTTTGTACTAACGGCATAATTAAATTTTGTCTTTTGCAATAAGACCTTTCCCCAGCTCAGGGGGAAATGGCAAAAGGGGAGCTCTTGGGCCCCGCCCTATGCAAATCTGTTCCTGGCTGGTGGGGGCAACCCGGTATCCCAACCGGGGGAAGGAAAAAAAAGGCCCCCCCAGATATTTTTTTTTGGGGAGGTAAATGATGACTCATCATTCCCCTGGGGGGTACAAGATTCAATTTTTAGGGGTTTTTGCACAACTTAACAAAAAAAAATATCGGTATGAAATTTCACCTTTTTAAATTCGGGGGAATTTTACCTTTCCCCGGGTTTTCCTTATCATTTAAAAAACTGAATGGTAAATTCAAACAGATATGTATAAGGAAAAACCCACAGCAACTAACATTTTTTTACATTGGAAAATTACCCTCCATTACCCTTAAGGGGGAAAACCGAAAAAGGGCAATTTTTTGAAGTTAAAAGAAACGCTCCAATTAAAGGATTTTTTAAAAAAGTCCGGTATTTGGAAAGAGATTTTTTTTAATCCAGGATATCCCATAAAAAACCCTTTAAACAGCCCTTTTTGGGCCCTGCACAAAAACAAAATAGGGCAACCATTTTCAAAGGGAAAATGCCAGGGAGATAAAGGACCAAAAAGAGCACGTTTTAGTTTCAACCTTCGTGATAGAAATCTTGGGAAATCATCAAAACCCCAAAAAAAAATTGGGGGATTTTGATTTTGGGCCGGGTCTAAAGGAAAAACCCTTCCCCCCAACCCCCCCGATAAAATTATCGGAGGGGGAATTTTATTTTAAAAATAAGGGGGGTTTATTTCCCCCTCACTATAAAAACCAAAAAACCCCTCAAGGGACTTGGGTTGAAAAGAACCGATTATGTTTTTAAATTTGTGCAAGATTTTTGGGACCTGTCCAAAGAACAACAAACCCAAAACCTTCACAAGTGCCTCAAATGGAAAAAAAATTTTTTACCCTAATTTTCCCAAATTTTAGGAAAAAGAAGGAGTAGTTTATATGTGGGACAATTTCCCCGCCCACTTTAATTCCCTTGGGAAAAAAAAAGGGGAAAAATTTAAAAGAAGGGGGGGTGAACACTGGGGGAATAAAATTAAAGAACAGCCCATTTCCCCCGACATTGGGGGGAACATCATAAGGAAAAGGGGAAAAACCTGCGTTTTTTTGATTTTAAAGTTTGTGGACCATCCCCCAAGAGGGGGAAAGGGGTAGACCCAATCCTGTTTAAAAGGGGGCCCAATGGATTTTTCGTAAAGGGCCTGTTCATCCAAAGGGCCCCCAATTTAACTTTTCAATTTGGTTTTCTTTATTGAATAATACCTATTTTATTGGGGCCCGTCCACATTGCTTTTCCTGTTCGCACTCTCCAAGAGGACCAAAATTGACTCTTTTCCCAATCGTCCATTGAACAAAATCTGTCATATCCCTTTAATTTTTTTTTTTATTCATTGATTACTTTCACTTGAAATTTTATGTCACGAAGGGCAATGGGAAATTTTTGTACCCCAAAAACTCTTTTGGCCCCGTTTTTAAAAACCGTACAACCTACATTTTTTGCTAAATAATATTTTCTTCGGGAAAAACAATTTTAGATGTCCCGCCCCATTAGTCCCTTTTTTTACCATATAACATGGCAATGAGGGGGTTGTCCCGAAAAAGTACATTTGTCAAGGGTTTTCTCCGTGGCAGTTAGTCGTATTGGGGATTGGAGTACACTTGAACCCGTAAAACCCCCTTGTTTTTGGGTATGAAACCCAGAGCTTGTATAGATAGGGATTAAGTTTCCTCCTACATCCCAGTGCATTGTTTTTGAAAGCCAGGGGCCCCGGGTTCGGCCGGCCCTTTTAGCATAAGGGGGGGGTGTCGTTTTCCCCGGGGATGCAACCCGGGAAACGACAGGTAAATTTACTTCCGGGCAAGCGCTTTAACACCAACCCGGAAAAACCCAAAAGCATTTAAATAAACACTCATGCTCATGGGAAAACCTGGAAACGGGTATAAAAACCTTTTTACTTACTTTTTAAAAAAATGGGGCTTATATAATTAAAACAAATTTCGGGGGCCCTTTAAACAAAAAAAAGGAAACAAGGGCAATTTTTGGGGTCGTAAACCCTCTTATCTTGGTGCCACATACAGAGACTGGGGAATTATCGTCCCTTTAAAACCCCCGGGACCCCTTTAACTAAGTATCAGTCCATTATCAAAACCTTTAAAAAGGGGGGTACATGTTTTTGTAAAAATATGCTTGTATTTTAAAACGTATTCTTTTTCCCCAGTAAGAGAAAATTTTTAAACCCCTGATGAACCCTAATATTTTAAGGGGGAAAAGCGTCGGATTTCTGGGGTTTTAAAAGGGGTTTTATACACGAAGTATTTATTTGTCGCATTAAAGCGGGGCCCCCCTTTAAAACGGGGGGATTAACCCCCACTGACCGGGTAGGTTTACATATCTGTATCTTTTAAAGGGAAGCAGTGGGGAAAATAGGGGGTTTTGATATTTTTTATTTTTAGATAGACATAAAAGTTTTTTTATTTAAAAAAATATTTTTTTGCATTTATATATTGGTTTTTAAAACCTCTGTTCATATAGAAATTTTAGTTTTCGCCAAAAACTACACTGGGGCCCCAAGAAAACACTCTACTGGGGACCTCAAAAAAAACAACGCCCCCTTGGGGGCCCCAAAATCAACCTCCACTGGGCCCCAAGAATCAAATCCACTGGGGGGCCCCAAAAACAACCCCCAAGGGAGGGCCCCCAAAAATCAACTCCACTGCAGGCCCCCCAAAAATCAAATTTCCCCCGGGGGGCCCCCCAAAAATCAACCTCCAAAAGTTCCCCCAAAATCAACCTCCACGGGTTTGGGCCCAAAAAAACATTTTCCACTGGGGGGCCTCAAAACAACTCCCTGGGGCCTAAAGGGAACCCATCTCTACGGGTGGGCTCCAAAAAAAACCCACTAGGTCCCCCCAAAAATCAACCCCACTGGGGGCCCCAAAATCAGCTCCACTGGGGGCCCCCAAAACCCAACCCCAAACGGGGGGCCCAAAAATCACCCCCCACGGGGGCCCCCAAAAACACTCCACTGGGGCCCCCAAAGAATCAACCATTTTTTTGGCCCCAAGAACTTTCCCCCCACGGGGGCCCCAAAATCCCCCGGGGGCCCCAAAAAAATAAATTTTCCCGGGGTGGCCCCAAAAATTTCCCATCTCCATTTTGGGGGGCCCCAAGAATCATTTTCCACAATGGACCCCAAAAAATCACCCCACTGGGGGCCCCAAGAATCACTCCACTGGTCCCCCAAGAATAAGCCCCAAATGGTGGATTCCAAGAATCATCTCCACGGGGGGGCCCCCCAGAATAAACTCCTGGGGGGCCCCAAGAAAAACCCCACGGTTTCCCCCAAGAATAAACTCCACGGGTTTGGCCCCAAAATTTCACTCCACGGGGGGCCCCAAAAATCACTTCATGGTGGGCCGCAAAAATTTCATCCCCAAACGGGTGGGGCCCCAAAATCGCTCCATGGGGGGCCCCCCAAAAACTCACTCCCTGGTCCCCCAAGAATCAGCTCCACGGGGGCCCCAAAATAAATTTCCCTGGGGCCAAAAAACCCATCTCCCCCGGGTGGCCCCAAAAACCCCCAACTCCACTGGTCCCCCAAACCCAATTCCACTTTAACCCCAAAATTTATCTCCACTGGGGGACCCCAAGAATCACTCCCCCGGGTTGATCCCAAGAATCATCTCCACTGGTGGCCCCAAAAATCATCTCCACTGTTGGAACCCCAAGAATCCCCTCCACTTTTGATCCAAGAAATCATCTCCACGGGGGAAACCCAAAATAATCCCACGGGTTTGGCTCCAAAATCATCTCCACTGGGGGCCCCAAAGAAAAAACTCCACGGTGGCCCAAAAAATTTAGCCCACTGGGGGGCCTAAGAGTCAACTCCCTGGGGGCCCCCCAAAAAAAAACTCCACTGGGGCCCCCAAGAATAAACCCCAAACGGGCCCCCAAAGAAAAATACTCCACTGGGCCCCAAGACTGACTCCACGGGATCACAAAAAATTAAAACTCCACTAGGGGGCCCCAAAAAAAACTCCAAACGGGTGGGCCCCAAGACTGACCCCCATTTGGGGGATCACAAGAACATCACCACTGGGGGAACCCCAAAAAATAGCTCAATGGTGGCCCCAAGAATCAACTCCAGGGTTGGCCCCCAAGAAACAGCCCCTTTGGGTGGATCTCAAAAAATCATCCCCCACTTTCCCCAAAAATAAACTCCACTTGGGGGAACCCCAAATATCCCACTGGGGGGCCCCCAAAAGAATAAACCCACTTGGGGCCCCCCAAAAATCATCTCCATTTGGGGGCCCCAAATAAACATCTCCATGGTGGGCCCCAAGAAAAAATCCCACTGGGGGCCCCAAAATCAGCCCCAGGTTGGGCCCCAAGAATCAGCTCCATGGTGGGCGCCAATAAACTACACTGGTGCCCCAAGAATCAGCTCTACTGGTGAGCCTCAAGAATCAACTGCACTGGTGGCCCCAAGAATCAACCTCCACTGGTGGGCCCCAAAAACCCAAACCCTCCACTGGGGCCCCAAAATAAAACTCCACTGGGGGCCCCAAAGAATCAACTCCACTGGTAGCCCCAAAAATCATCTCCCCTGGCACCCCCAAGAATCAATTCCACGGGTGCCCCCCCAAAATCAACCCACTGTTTGGGCCTAAAGAATCACCCCAAATTGGGTGGCCCTCAAAATAAACTCCCGGGTTGGCCCCAAAAAAATCATCTCTATTTGGGGGGCCCCAAAAAACAACCCCACTGAGGGGCCCCAAAATCAACCCACTGGGGGCCCCAAAGAACATTTTCACTGGGGGGCCCCCAAAAAATCTCCCCCCTGGGGGCCCCTCAAGAATCATCTCCACTGGTGGGCCTCAAAACATCCCAAATTTGGGCCCCCAAGAATCATCTCCACTGGGGGGCCCAAAATCAACTCCCGGTTTGGCCCCCAAAGAATAAACTCAACTGTGGGGCCCCCCAAAAAATCAACTGCCTTTTGCCCCAAAAAAATCCTCCACTTTTCCCCCCCAAGAATAAAACTAAAACGGGGTTTCCCAAAACACTCCACTTGGGCCCCAAAAACAGCTCCACTTTTCCCCCAAAGAATAAAATTCCACGGGTTCCCCCCAAAGAACATCTCCACTGGGCCCCAAAAACCCAACCCCACGGGTTGCCCCAAAATAAAATTCCACTGGGGGCCCCAAGAATAAACTCCACTGGGGGGCCCCCAAAATCAACTCTATTGGTGGATCCCAAAAAATCACCCTCCACGGGTGGATCCCAAAATCACCTCCACTTCTCCAAAATTTCATCTCCCCCTTTGGGCCCCAAGAATAAACTCCACTGGGGGCCCCAAAGAAGACCCCCCACGGGTGGCCTAAAAACTTCTCCATTTGGGGGCCCCAATAAACACTCCCGGGGATCCCAAGAATCCTCCACTGGGCCCCAAAATCACTCCCGGGGGCCCCCCAAAAACAGCCCCCACTGGGGGTTTTCCCAAGAATCACTCCACTGGGGGCCCCAAAGGGAATTTAAATTTCCACGGGGGCCCAAGAACATCACCCCCCCGGGGGTTGGGGGACCCCAAAAAACCAGCTCTAGGGTGGGCCCCAAAAAATCAACTCCACTGGGGCCCCAAAAAAACAGTTTCCTTTGGGTTATCTCAAAATAAACTCCCCCCTGGGGGCCCCCAAAAAAAAACTCCACTGGGGCCCAAAAAATCATCTCCACGGGGGGCCCCAAAAAAACTCCACGGGTGGGCTCCAAAAAACCACTCCACTGGGGCCCCAAAAAATCGCTCCATTTGGTCCCCAAAATCATCTCCACTGGTCCCCAAGAAAAAACCCCAAAGGGGGGCCCCAAAATCACCCCCCTGGGGGCCCCAAGAACCCACCTTTCCCATGGGGGCCCCAAGAATCAGCTCCATGGGGGGGCCCAATAAACACACTGGGGGGCCCCAAAATCACCACTGGTGACCCCTCAAGAATCAATGCACGGGTTTGGGGCCCCAAAAAAACCCCACTGGTGGCCCCAAAAACCAAGTCCACGGGTGGTCCCCAAGAAAAACTCCACTGGGGCCCAAAAAATTTCAACCCACTGGTAGGCCCCAAGAATCATCTCCACTGCACCCCCAAAAAAAATTTCCCAATTTGGCCCCCCCAAGAATCAACCCCACTTTTGGCCTCAGAATCTTTCCCATTGGGGGCCTCAAGAACAACCCCCTCTGGTGGCCCCAAGAATCACCCCTTAAACTGGTGGCCCCAAAAAACAACCTCCACAAAGGGGCCCCAAAATCAACTCCACTGGGGGCCCCAAGAATCATCTTCACTGGGGGACCCCAAAATTTAATCTCCACGGGGCCTCAAGAATCATCTCCACTGGGGGGCCTCAAAAAATCATCTCCACTGGGGGGCCTCAAAAAATCAACCCCCACTGGGGCCCCCCAATAATCATCTCCACGGGTGGGGCCCAAAGAAACAACTCCATTTGGGGGACCCAAAAACCCAACCACTGGTCCCCCAAGAATCCCCGCCACGGGTGGCCCCAAGAATCAACCCCCACTGGTGGTCCCAAGAATCACTCCACGGGGGCCCCAAGAATAAAGCCCCAAACTGTGGCCCCAAGAATTTAATTCCCACGGGTTCCCCCCAAAGAATCTTCCCAATGTGGCCCCAAAAAACCAACTCCACGGGGATCCCAAAAATCATCTCCACTGGGGGAAATCCCAAAAAACATCTCCACTGTGGGCCCCAAAATATCCCCACTGGGGGGCCCCAAAGAATAAACCCCCCTGGGGGCCCAAAGAAACTCCACTGGTGGGCTAAGAAGCATCTCCATTTGGTGGCCCCAAGAAACAGCTCCACGGGGACCCCAAAATTCGTTTTCCACTGGTGGGCCCCAAAAATAAACTCCATTTGGTTTAGGCCCCAAACTCTCTCCATTGGGGGGCCCCAAAAATAAAACCACTGGGGGGCCCCCCAAAAAATAAACCCCACTTTTTGGATCACAAGAATCCTCCCACTGGGGGGCCCCAAAGAATAATCCCAAACTGGTGGACCCCAAGAATCAGCCTAGGGGTTCCCCAAAAATAAACCCACTGGGGCCCCCAAGAAACATCTCCATTTGGTAATCCCAAAATAAACTCCACTGGTGGGCCCCCAAGAATAAAATCCACTGGTGGGCCCCAAATAAACCCACTGGGGGCCCCCAAAATCAGCTCCCCGGGTTGGCCCCAAAATCACTCCTTTGGGGGCCCCCAAAAGAATCACTCCACGGGTTGGGCCCCCAAGATCATCCCCAAAGGTGGCCCCAAGAATCACCCCCATGGGGGCCCAAAATAAACTGCATTTGGCCCCAAAATTTCAGTTTCTTTTGGTTTGCCAAAAAATCAACTGCACTGGGGGGCTCCAAAATAAACTCCACTGGGGTCCCAAGAATAACCCCCCCACGTTTGGGCCCAAAAAAACATCCCCACTGGGGGGCCTCAAAATCAACCCCATTTGGGGGCCCCCCAAGAATCATCTCTATTTGGTGGGCCCCCAAGAAACAACCCCACTGAATGGGGCCCCAAAAATTTCAACTCCACTGGGGCCCCAAGCTCAACTCCACTGGTGGACCCCAAAAACCATTTTTCACTGTGGCCCCAAAAGGTCATCTCCAGGGGGGGCCTCAAGAATCATCCCCACGGGGGGGCCTCAAGAATCATCCTACTGGGGGGCCCAAGAAACAACCCACTGGGGCCCCAAGAATAAATTCCGGGGGTTTGGGCCCAAAAAAGCTCCACTGGGCCCCCAAGAATCAATTCCACTGGGGGGCCCCAAGAATCATCTCCATTTGGCCCCCCCCAAGAATCATCCCCACTTTGGCCCCAAGAATCAACCCCAAACTGGGGGCCCCAAGAATTTTTTCCATTTGGGGGCCCCAAGAATCACCCAGGGGGGGCCCCCAAAAAAAAGAACCCACGGGTCCCCCCAAATTTATCAAACCCCACGGGTGGCCCCCCAAATTTCAACCACTGGGGGGCCCCCCCCCCCAACACTTTTTTCTCCCCCAAAATTTGGGGGGGAAAATTTTCCCAAACCAGCCCCCTCACATTAAAAAAAAGCACAATGGGGAATACGCTTTTAGGGCATCATTCTGTGTAGTTTTCCTTTTAAAAACCGCCTTTTAATTTTGTCCAGGCAACTTTTCGAACCCCACAAAAGGGGGAAATGTTGGCCCCCTTTGGGTGCTACACCAGCACCGGAAAGGGGAAAGGGGCCGGGCGTAAACCAGGAACAATAGAGAAGGTTTTAAAATATACGGACACACCGGTCATGGTTTTCCGGGCATTTTTTTCCTGCTCCCGCTCTCCGATCCCAAAATTTCTGGGAAGGAAATTTTCCCCAATTGACGGTACGTTAAAAAATAATAAAAACTCCACCCCCAACTCTTTAAATTTCCCAGACCGCACTCCCCCCCCTTTGGAGGTCCCCTCCCCTTGGGTGTTTTGTTGGGCAGTGTTACCATCTTTTTACCCTTGGGTGTAAAAAAAAACAGGGAAATTTCCCATAATTTCTTGAAATGGGGCCATCACTCTGCAGCGCCACCTATAGAGGTATAAAAACCAACTCTCTAACCCTTTAAATGTGAACGGGAAAAAAACACCCAAACCAAAATCCCGGGGCCCCAAACACTTTTTTGACTTTTTTTTGCCCCTCATCAGAGCAGAGAAGTCCCTTTTACCCTAAGTGAGCTAGTTTAGGGGGTCCTTGCTAATAGGAACTTTCCCCCTTTCAAACAAACCCCTAAGCCCCCCACCCATCAACCAGTTTTAACTTTTCACTGATGAGACAAACATCCCGAAACAGGGCCCTTCAAAGATTATCGGTTGGAAAAAAAAGGGGTTTAAGAGCCAACTAGATTTTCACCAAAGACAACGTTTCGGGGTTTTTTCCCCCTCATCATTTCAAAAAATAACGGGTTTGCCTCATGAAGCTTCCTTTGGGGTAGCCCTCTCCTAATGAGAATACCCCCTTTTTAAACTAACCCAAAGCCCTCCCCTTTCCCAAACCCAAATTTCTACACTGCAATGAAAACCCAAAAACACCCAAAAAAAGTTTGTCCAAAAGATACGGTTTTGGAAAAAAAATAATTTTTAACATTGAAAGGGGCCCCCCGGGGAAATTAAAGGAAATCCCTACACCCAAATTAGGTGGCTTGCAGGGGTCTATTTCTTTTCCCCATTTGGCCTTTGCTAAGTCCCCAAAAAACCTCCCGGGTGCTTCTCCCTCTGAAAAAAACCGTCCCCCCTTTCTTTGGGAAAATCATCACAGCATCACGGGCTTCCTGGTGGGCTTGTGCATATACACAGCAGAAAAACAGAACAAAAAAGGCTGCAGGGGAAAGAAAAGAAGATCCCGGGCCCGTTTCATGTCCTGATTTCCCCCGGGGGGGTTTTGTGATATACACACAGCCAATTTCAGAACAAGCAAGCTGAAAGTTTTAAAGAAAGAGAGAAACCACCCTGAAATACACGACACCCCTTGTGGGGCTTTTTCATAAACACAGCACCTATCAAACAAGCAGAGCTGCATGTAAAAAAAGAGAGATACCCCGCTCCCCCCCAAAACACAAAATTTTCCTGGGGGGCCTTTTTGCATAACACAGCACCTTTCAAAACAACGCCAGTTAAAAGGGCATGAGAGATCCCGGGCCGCGCATACACTAAATTTCCGGTGGGCTTGGCATAAACACAGCACCTATCAAACAACAGATTTTGCAGTGCAGGGGAAGAGGGGATCCACCCCCTTGCATACACTGACTTTTATGGTGAGATTTTTCAATAAACACACCTAACAACAAGCAAGCGCAGTAAAAGGGGGCAAGAAAGACCATTAAATTGGGCATACACTACTTCCTGGGGGTTGTAAAAAATACACGCAGCCTATGGGAACAACCGAGCTGCAGTGTAATCCCAAGAGAGAGACCAGTTTTTGAAATACACTGACTTCCTGGGGGCTTGGGGCAAAAACCCCTGGGCCTATCAAACAGCAAGCTCCTTTGCAATGGAAGAAGAGACGGGAAATTACAACACTGACTTCCGGGTGGGCTTGGGGCATATACAAATACCCCTACCAAACAAAAAGGGGCGCAGGGGAAAATTTGAAAGAGAACGGGGAAATTACAAGCACGACTTCCGGGGGGCTTGGTGAAACACAGAACCTAAAAAGAACAAGCAAGCGGGCAGTAAATTTGGTAAGAGAAAACTGGGGAAATTAAAAGCACAATTCCTTTTTGGTTTTTTGTGCAAACACAGCCAAGCCAAAATTCGGAACAAGCAAGCTGCAGTCAATGAAGAGAGAACTGGCTAACAACCTACCCTGGGGGCCCAATTTCAATACAAAAGTCCCAACAGAAAAAAGCAAGCCATTTGAAAAAGCAAGGAGAAACCGGCCGCTGCATACACTGACTTCCTGGTGGGCTTGTGCATATACACAGCAGCCTATCAGAGCAAAAAAGGCAAAAACAGGGGTAAAAAAGAAACACGGGCCCCACTGCAATTTTAAAAATCGTATTGCAAAAAAGTCCTAAAACCAGGGGGCAAAAAGTAAAGGGCAGGGCCCATTTCCTAAAGAACTGACCCCACACTGAGTCTCCCTTGTAGATGTTTGTAATGGCCACTATTTTAAGGAAGAGACTTCACAAGAATAAAGGGCTTCTCCACTTGTTAGAAAGTCGCCTTGACAATAAACTAATTACAAAGCGACCCTTGTTTGGCGCCCAAATTTTTTTTAACCCCATAAAAAAAATTTTGGGAAAACCCAACTGCAACCCCCAACAGGGAAAAGAAGCAAAACCCCAATTCCCCATGGGGATGACCCTTCTTGTGTAGGCATACGGGTCCACCAGGATGGGGACCCGGGACCCCCTCTGCAAATTTTAAAAAAGCCCAACTAAAACTAAATTTGGAAAAAAAAAAAACCAAAGGGAACCCCCTTTAAAACATTTTCGGCCCCCTACCTTAAGCTTTTGTATTATAAAACAATAGGGGTGGCCTACAGCCAAGCTTCGAAACAGCATTTGGCCTCTGGCAAAAGGAAAGCAGGGGCCCGCCAAAATTCAAAAACTTCACACTAGGTAAATTCCCCCAAACCCCCCAACACCCCTCATTTTAAACACGCCCCCTTATTCTGGACACTGCTTTCTACAAAAATTTGGCAGGCCGGGGACCTTTGGCCCCCTTCTACACCCATTTTTTAAAAAAGGGGTTCCCAATGCCCCTCAAAACACAAAAACCTTTAAGCAGGCAAAGCCAACCAAGGGATCCAGGTATTTTTTTCTGTATTCCTAACAAACATCACCCCCAAAGGGGCCCCAAAGTTTGGGGTGGCCCCCTCAACCCTATTTTTCCCCAAAAAAAAAGTTTGACCCGCTACAGCAACCAAAAGCGTCCCCCACGCTAAAGGAACCCCAAAATTCCATGTAAACGGGGACAGCTTTTTTCTAAAAACACCAAATTGCATGTCATAGTAAGAAAAAGTGCAAATGTCGCACAAATGGGGGCGTCTACCCAAATCATAAGGGTTTTGGCAAGATTGGGGACAAGTTCCCCCCCTTTCCCCGAACTGGGAAACCCCCTTTGCTCGCTCGGGGACAGGGGACCGGTAAAGACCCCAAGCTTAAACCCAAAGGGACCCGAAAAAAAGGGTTTGGGTCCCCCAAAAATTTTTAAGGGGGAAAAGGGAAACCGGAGGGGTCCCCACTTTGGCCCGGATGTCGGGGGGCCCCAAAAAAAGGGCGCAGCAGAACCCCCCTATGCGAAAACGCAGATAAAAATAAATATGAACGTGCGCTGTGAATGCTGCCCCGAAATCCGGCCGGAATTTAACACATTTCTCACATTGCCTAACCAGTAGGCTGGGAAATAGGGGCATAAGTAAAATTTATCCGGGCCTTTACCCAAGGGGTTCAGTCCCCCCCCCGCCCAAACAAAAAAAGGGGAATTTTCGGGTAGCCTTTTGGGAAATTTTTTTCCAAGCTGAAAATCCACCTCAGGATCCCTAAAGCACAATATTTACTCAGAACTTAAAGGGGTATTCCCATCACAGCAAGTTCTGCTGGAAGGGACAGTTACTGTAAGCAAATTGCAACATATAAAAAATATGTATACTTTACCTAATACAGGCCTTTTTTGCACCTTCAGCTTGTTCTCTTGTCTCCTTGGTTACCAACCACCATTGTGTGCTGGCACACAAGCACACATGAAAAGGCCTATCTCTGCTATCCCGGCCACAGGCAACATCCCAGTAACGCTGTATTACCGGCCACCACTGAAAGCACACAGTGGATGGTCAGTAACCAAGGAGACAAGAGAGCAAGTTCTATTAGGTAAAGCATACATATTTTTTGGTAACATGCATTTTGAAAAGTGCTTACTTTACAGTAATTGGCCCTTCCAGCAGCACTTGCAGAGATGAAAATACCCATTTACTGATTCCGAAAAAAAGTTTTGAACAATGCCTACCGGGATTTGTCTCTGATCATTTGGTCCTGAAATCTCAAGATATGAACAACAGGTCCATTAAGATTGTTACTGCACACTCTGACGCAGGGGTTAAGCAAAATGAGATGGACCCCACCACCTAATGACAATGAACTAAAACAGCAGCAGAAGTAGCAATAGTTAAAGGGGTGTTATCGTTTGAGCTGTTCGGGCTATTCAGTTAATTTTCTTAGATTGAGTTTGAAATGCAGGGGCGTGTCTCTCCTGTCAGCAGGCGTGTCTCTCCTCCCAGTAGGCGTGTCTCCCCTCACTGAAGAACTGTGACATCATCATTTTCTATAAAGCAGGGGATGCAGAAGTTTGTCTGGATATAACAGCTCTGTAGCCTCCTGCCTGCTTATGTCTGCAGCCTTGAGGCTCCAGCAAGCACCTGTTATATCTCTTATCACACAAATTACACTGAAAGCCAGCAGCTTTCACTTCTAGTGGTGTTCACCCAAATTGTACTGACAACAGGCAGATATCTTTACTCAACTACAAGGACAAATGTCAGCTTCAAGTAAAGATCTCTGCTTGCTGTCAGTGACATATGAGTGAAAACAATGGGGGAAGAAGCAATCAGCTTTGAGAGAAGGCCCTGCTCAGCTTGTAACTAACTTGGCCTGGTAGTGCAGTGGTAGAGCTTTGGCTTTACAAGGAAGGGGTTTGGAGTTCTAGTCCCTCACAAAATCTTCCCCCCCCCTAAATTCTACATGTAAGTAGAGAGACCTAAAATATATATGTCAATCTCTATTATGATATATATACACATACATAGCTCCCCTATATCATGTCTCATCCCCCAGAATATATGCATTGTATCACATGTGTTGGTGTGACTACTGCGAGGATGGAACACTATATAGGGGAGCTTTGTGTGTGTATATAAATAAAATTATAGATGTCTACACATATATTTTCATATCTTTACATATGTGTACAATTTATAAAAGAAAAAAAAAACTACTGATGGGGCTTGAACTCCTAACCTCTGTCTTGCAGAGCTGATCACCTAAGCACTGCACTATACAAGCAGCTTATACAGGCACAGTGTTTAATCCTTATGTTATACACTGCAGCTGATGACGTCATAAGGAGGCGGGGCTTGCATTAGATCTGAGGAACAGAATGCCCTCTTTTCAAAGTAGCAGCTTAAGGACTGGACCTGTGAGGAGGTGAATCAACCTCTTGGCAAAAGCCCTTTAAACAGGCAGTCATTGCCCAGATCCTTCACCTAGAGCTGGGAGATGTATATAGAGCCAGCAGACCTTGGTTTCACTATCAATTTTAACAGCTCAGAGGGGAGTAAACACAGAGTGTGCAAGCAGCCAATCACAGCACAGGGGGCGTGGCCAGGGAGTTTCCTGTCTAGGGGCGTATCCCAACAGGCTGAATGAAATGTAAGCCAGCCAATCACAGTGCAGGGGGCGTATCTAGGGAATCGACCAGGGGGTGTTCCGACCAGCAACAGAGCAACAGCAGAACAGAATACAGATTTTACAGAGAAGCTGATATCTGCTAAACCAAGTGACAGAGTTAATGCAACCCAATTACAAAAGAGCTTATTTTTAATGTAACCATAATCTTAGACATGATCTTTGTAACGATAAAACCACTTTAAAGATACTAATCCTGCCATATACCACATGGCAGAGCCGGAGAGCAGGAAGACACCAACTACTTGTTCCCTACAAAAAGTTATAGGGCCTTATGTACAGTTGAAACCAGCAGTTTCTCCCCTTAAAAGCCCCTGAGTTTCCTCACTTATATAAAGCCCCATCTGCAGGTTTTTCCCTCCCCTCTATATAAAGCCCCATCTGCAGGTTTTTCTCAGTATCTGACATGAAATCAGAATAAACCTTCCCCGTTTTAGGTCAATTAGGAAATAAAATTATTTCTATTTGCCAAATGCAGAATAATGAGGGCGAGAATTTTTAAGGCATTTTTATTACTTTCTGCAAAGTCAGAAGTTTCCATACACTGGGATTACTCTGCCTTTATACATTCTGGGACCGCCCATATGATGATGTCAGGTCTTTGGAAGCTTCTGATTGGTTTATTGGCAACATTCGAGTTAATTAGAGACACAGCTGTGGATGTATTTTAGTGCACACCAGAAACACACTGCTTCTGTGTGTAACATCATAGGAAAGTCTAAAGAAATCAGCCAAGATATCAGGAAGAGACTTGTGGATTGTGGATAAGTCTGGATCATCATTGAGTGTAATTTCCAGATACCTGAAGGTGCCTCATTCATCTGTACAAACAATTATACGCAAGTACGAACAAGATGGGAATGTCCAGCCATCATACAGGAAGGAGACAGGTTCTGTGTCTCAGAGATGAATGTGCTTTGGTCTGACATGTGCATATCAACCCAAGAACAAAAGCAAAAGACCTTGTGAAGATGCTGGTGGAAGCTGGTAAGATTGTGTCATTATCCACAGTGAAACGAGTACTGTATCAACATGGGCTGAAAGGCCGCTCTGCCAGGAAGAAGCCATTACTCCAAAAGAAACATAGAAAAGCCAGATTAATGTTTGCAAATGCACAGGAACAAAGACCTTTTGGAGACATGTCCTGTGGTCTGAGGAAACTAAAATTTAACTGTTTGGCCATAATGACCATCGTTACGTTTGGAGGAAAAAGGGAGAAGCTTGGAAGCCTAAGAACACCATCCCAACTGTGAGACATGGGGATGGCAGCATCATGTTGTGAGGTTTTTTTGCTGCAGGAGGGACTGGTGCACTTCACAAAATAGATGGCATTATGAGGAAAGAAGATTATGTGGCAAAACTGAAGCAACATCTCAAGACATTAGCCAGGAATTTAATGCTTGGGCAGAAATGGGACTTTGACCCGAAGTATACTGCCAAACTACATCTGGTATCTGATTAGTTGAGAGCAAAGACATCTGTTATCTGATTGACTGAGAGCGGGGATGTCTGTTATCTGATTAGCTGAGAGTAGAGAGCAGGGAGTGACGTCACCCCACTGACGGAATGAGATGGAAGCAAACTAATTATATCTAACAAGATTATAGTATTTTATTAGATTATGACTGAAAAGCATTGCTTTATCTGTAATCTTGTTAGAGATAACAATGTCCTGCACTGTCAGAGTAACAGCTCAACTAGAAGTTGAATATGCTAATCACTGCTGTAAAATCACCCATAGCCTGAGGAAACAGAGTGAGTGCACAACTGCTAAAACAGTGAAACAGCATGGTGGGAAAACCCCTTTAAATGATTAGCTTTCAACATGTAGAGAAAGGTAAATTAAGACATTTACTAAATACATTGCTCTTTTGATATTGCCCTGGTCAGGAGTTAAGAGAGATTGCTCTGAGTACACACAAGTGTCTCTAGGTTATCGTCAAAATCTCCCTTGCTGATTAAACAGAGATCAGACCAGGGACGTCTGCTATTTGATTAGTTGAGAGCAGAGACCAGGAAGTAATCACACCATGGATGGACTGAGTTCCATGCAAACTAATTATGTCTATCAAGATTAGCTTCACTAAACAAAAGGTACATGTGCTGTGACCACTGAAAAGCATGGTTTAATCTGTAATCTTGTTAGAGATAACAATCTCCTGCACTGTCATAGTAGCAGTTCCCTAGAGGATGAATATGCTTATCACTGCTATAGAACTACCCACAGCCTGAGGAGATCGAGTGAGTGCAAAATGCTTGTGAGTCAGTGAAACAGCCCGGTGAGAAAACCGCTTTAAGGTTATGTCCACATGACGAGTAAAATTTACTTATTTGATTTTTGTCGGATTCTACTGTTGGAGTATTTCTTGTGGATTTAAGGTCCTTTTCTACCGTCGGATTTCATGTCAGTCTCATTCATCTGTGTGGGGTTTCAGATGTGGATCTGACATACAAAAGTTTTGGACGCCTTTTGTGACCTTGAATTCGACAGAAGATTGAACATATTCAAATTTTTTCTACTCTAGAAAAACCGATGGAGAAAATACGCAATGTGTGGGTTACAACGCGGATTTTCTAGTGAGGTCAAAGGGGATCATATGACTTTTGGTTTTAGATGAGTATTTCAAGTCAGGATCGGCGTGAATTTGGACTTGAAATATTCATCATGTAGACAAAACCTCATAAAATGTCGAACTCGTGGTATTAGAGATGCGGCCACTCGTCCACGTCATGTGGGCAAAACAATTTGGGAATCCAGAAAGAGAATTCAGGGTCACGTTACAGATGTTTCCGACAATGGCGGTCCCCAATATGTCGCCACTTCGGTGACAAACATAATGCCAACGCTGAGTTATTACGAGTTATAGGAACTGACAAAGTAACACCTCCCAAAAGAGAGGGGGACTGGGACCGAATGAGACTGACACGCCGTTCGAGGTGGATTTTCTGTTACGGTATGTTCACACGGCTTATTTTGGGGCGCATTTCGCACTGCGCTTAATACGCAGGGAAATGCGCCCCATAATTACGTTAATAGCTCTCATAGAGAACTATGGATTACGCCTCGTCCCCCCCGCACGTACAATACGATCGTATTGTACGCGCGGGGAGATAAGTGACGTCAATTATTCACGGCGAATACGCGCCACGAGTAATGCATGTTAATAGGGCCGGCGGTCTGCCGCCAACCCCCTCCCCCCCACCCCCGCCGCGGGAGTACGCACTGATTAGCACGACTCCCAAAGCACCCGGCGTAATTGCGGCACATACTGTATGCGCCGCAATAACGCCGTGTGAACCTAGCCTTAGAAAACAGATAGTCCAAATGGACTCAATGAAAAACTTACTTTTTTATGCTTCCTATAATTTGGCTCACACCCTGAGGGTCACCACTCCTGGAGCACTTCGCACCTTGTGCTTTCAAATCCCTTCAAGACCTCATGGCTTTGCGCCAGAGGCCCAGGTCACTTACCGTCCACATATATGATGAAGCCCTGCATGCATCCAAAACAACACCCCAGTGTGCATGCACCTGTAATACGTCAGAGGCCCCTGAACAGGTACTACCCCCAGGGCCGGGACCATGGTTAGGCGGAAGTAGGCGACTCTCTAGGATGCCACTTACTTAGACAGAAAGGGGGTGCAAGGAGGCACAGATGGAGCTAAACTTCCCATTGGGAGGGAGCTATGTGCCTTATTTGCCTTGGGCTCCAGAATACCTTGTTCCAATCCTGACTACACCTGATTTTAGCCAAAAGGCCGAGAAGCAGCAAATAGTCACTGCCCAGTGTATTTTTTTTATTCTTAGTTTCAGCAACCAATAGGAAAAATCTGTAAAAAACTAAAAACAAAACAAAAACATATAATGCAACGATCGAATAATCAAGAATCCAAAATTCAATATTCATAATTCTAGGTATAATTTTACCAGGAAATCTGGAATTGCCCCCCATCGGCGAAAGGATGGTGCAGGGCAGACAGTTCTTGGAACAGTAACCACAAGGACCATCTGCCCCTCTCACCTTAGCAGCGTCATCCTCCGGACACTTCCATCCAAGACCAAGGCAGTGCCTCTCGATGCTACACCTGATTTTAGCCAAAAGGCCGCTAAGCAGCACCAGTCACTGCCCGGTATACAGGACATCACAAGTGTCGGTTCCAATGGGCAGCCTGCAATGCATGGTTTCACCTATGGGGGCGCTGCAAAAGAATTGAATACTTGCTGCTGAACTCCCGCACAGATTACATCTGATCCCTTGGGGTCATTGTCCTACTTCCCGCTCATAAGATGGGAGCTGTCATCTCTGGAATAAGAACTATGAGGAGGTAATTACTGAAGAGGCTGGAACAAGGAAGTCGTTGTCTTCGAGTTCAGTACAAACAAGGAATAAATTTACTTAAATTAATAATTAAAGCGGAGGCACCAAATATAGAACCGAATTGCAATTAATTTTCCGGCAATTGCTTTCTCTGTTCTGCATGTTCCGTGCTCCGATGATACAAACCTTGGTATCAAAATTGGACTTTTTCCACTTCGGGTCGGCTGCCGGGGGCCATTTTGGAATACTTTGGTTATAGGTGAATAATGACCACTCATGGTGTTTGGTGAAGTCTAGTAAATGGCTCCTGGGCGTCTATTGTGGACTGCACGCAGCCGCCTCCGGGGAATCAGGAGGTCGGGAGGTTTCTGCCTATCTGTATAAACAGCACTCATATAATAATTGGGAAGGCAGGGACGGTAATAATCCATCCCTGCCTTCTCCGTGGAGTGGCTGTGAACTTTACATGGACGTTTTAAAACTTCTGTGCACATTTAGATGGCGACTGCCCGAGCGTATATAGGCAACCGCGGATCGTCATTTACTTAAAGGGAAGCTGACACCATGAAAATGCTTCCCAGTCTACCAACATCATGATACAAAGCAGGAGGAGCTTAGCAGATGGATATATAGTTGTGTGGGAAAAGATTCAGGATAACTATAGTTACATAGTACAAAAAAAAATACACGTGTCCATCAAGTTCAACCAAGGGTGGGGAAAATGTGGGTGAACGGAGGGAGACAATGACTTTAAGCCCAGCCTCACCCACTGGTGAATGCCCTGAAAACCACAAGGCAAGAACCAATCTGCTCCAGTGGAGACCCCATCTCTGACCCCAGAGCCGCCACCAGACAGGATCCAGAATTTTACATAGCTACGTATGTATTAATATTGTTTAGTTCCTGGTAGGTATCTAAGCCTTTCTTGAACCCTCACCTGTTCCTGCTGTGACCAGCTCCTCAGGCAGCTATTTCACAGATTTACAGTTCTTACAGTGAAGAACGCTTTTCTCCTCTGGAGATTGAATCTTTTTTCTCCAGCTGAAGGGAATGTCCCCTTTGTCTTTTTAGGGGGCTTTACCTGAAATAATTTTTCCCCATATTTTTTGTAGAGACCATTTATATACTGTATTTATATAAATTAATCATGTCCCCCCAAAGCCGTCTTTTCTCAAGAATAAATAAGTTCAGTTCTTCTAACCTCTCCTTGTAACTTACTAAATGAAATCTCTGCTTATTCTAGGCTTAGAAGTTCAGTAGGCGGCCCTACTTAAAGGGGTTGTCTCACTACATTGATTCATCTCACCTTAGTCCTGTTTTCTTGGTTTCACTTTGAATTCAGGGGCGTGTTTACTGGCTTCCACTAGGCTATAGCAGAAGCCAGGTCTGTAGCTAAAGCAACCAGTGCTGGCAGCCTAAGAGATCAAACAGGTCCCCCATACAAGAGGGGATATCTAGGAATAGGTAGGACACCGTTAATGGACACATATTGCAAAGTGACTTGTTTCTGCAAGATCTTTAACATAAAAGGCAATCCTTGTAGTGAGACAACTCCTTTAATGATTGACCACCTGACTTATGAGCATGCATCATAGAGATAGCTTTCAGTCTGCATATATATATATATATATATGTTAGGACCGCCCACTGTACTCCTAAACTCAGAGTTGCCAGATATTTCAATCAATAAGTCACAAGTTATTCTAAAATGTTCCCATAAAGCTATACATGAACCCGCTCAGCTTCTCCTGCTCTATACCCAGATGCTGGCAGCTCACTCTGCTTATCCAACATAATTAGATTTGTAATAATTGAATGTTTGTTAATATCAATGTCATTAGAGGGTCAGTGAAAGCTGAAAAAAATAATTCTCTACCAATGACTGGGTCTCAATTCAAGGTGGGCAACTAAAATGGTTTTACCAATAAAGTGTTCAAGTCTTGCAATTTTCCACCTATCAAAACATGTGATTTTCTGGAGAAGAGCTTTTGTAGAGAATGGGGCAGAGCCGAAGACCGGTCTACTCCATCACCATCATCCTCCGACCTACTATATCTTCTTGGTGATCTGACAATGATACACTAAGGGCATGTCCCCATGGCACGGGTTTTCGGCCGGTTTGCGGTTTTGCAGACCGCCTGAAAAACCGGAAGAAAATGAGCACAATTGTGCTCTTTTTGGAAAACCCGGCGGGGCCCCCACTGCAGGGATTTTTCCCGGTGGTTTTGCCCCCCGGGGGGCCTCAAAAAGCATTGGCAGCCTATTTCCCGCCCGTTTCCGGTGGAATTTGAACAACCTAAATAGAGGGGGGGGGGCTTTCTCCGCTCATGGGAGAAAAGCCCCCCCCCCGCGGCCGTGGGAGGGCCCCAAAATAGGACAAAACGGCCGGCAAACCGTTGGTATTTGTTGTGCCGTGGGAAGCAGCTAAGCCTGCCCACGGCAAGGGGTTTGCGGCCGGTTTTTTTCAGACAGTTTGGGGTTTTGCAGACCATCAAAAAACCGGGGCCGCAAACTAGCACAATGTGCTCTATGGAAAACCCGTGCAGCAGTCCCACCCCACTGCACGGATTTTCGCCCGGTGGTGCCCCAGCTAAAAGCATTACAAGCACATTCTTCCGTCCGGTTTTCGGATGGAATATGGACAACTGAATGAAGGGGGGGGCTGTTTTCCGCTCATCGCGGAGAAAAGCCGTCCCCCCGCGGCGCACAAACCGGACAAATACCGGCCGGCAAACCGTCTGGTATTTGTCCATTGCCGTGTGAACATGTAAAGGTAGCATTCAAAATGTTGGGCAACACACCCAAGATTCAACCATTTTCGCACCTCAAACACTATCCTGACCATAAAACCAGGGATTTAAAACCGAAATAACCGAAAGGGATCCAAGATAACAAAGACATAAATCACTCCTTTACTAAGTTCTCATCATGGGAACAAGTCTTCTCTTCTATTGAGTTGGGGATATAAGGTCCGCTCCTCACACCCTCTTACTGACAGTCTATTAGGCCCCCAATTAGTGAGCACAAATGCACTTACCAGTTGGTACAGATGCAGTAATGTAAAGAGAACCAAGCTTGGAGACAGACTGGCCCATAATTATAGGTATAGGATTGTCAATGTCAGATGAGGGTCAGTGAAAGCCGCAAGTGAAGAAAACATTATTCTAGGAACCAGAGGGTCTAATTTCAATATGGTCAACCAAAAACTGTTCAATACATTCCACAACCAAACACTTTAGAAGACCATAGTGAATCGAGCAGAGCCTACGACAAGTCTACTTGCTCCTCCTCATCATCATCATCATCCAACCAACTAGGTCTTCTCTGTTATTCAAAAATCACACATGACTAAGACTTCAAGGAGCGTGGAACTGGGTATAGGTCATATGGTCTTTGATGCTCCTCAAACAGGTTCTCATCATGGGAACAAGTCTATTTGCCCATCATCATCATCATCCAACCAACTATCTTATCTCTGTGAATCAAAAATGATACTCAAGGGCGTGTGGAGGTGCTCCTCTAATAAGCTGTCATCACGGCAATGAGTCTTGTTTTTAAGGTGCTAGGGTCTCATCCTCACACTCTTACTGTTGCTCTATTGGGGCCAATTAGTGAGCACAAGTTGGAATAGATGCAGTAATGTAAAGAGAACCAATCTGGGTGACAGACTGGCCCATATTTATAGGTATAGGATCGTCAATGTCAAATGAGGGTGAAGAAAAGCCATAAGAGGAAAAAAAGAAGATCTTTCTAGAAACCTGAAGGTTTAATTTCAAGATGGTCGACCAAAAAGTATCTAAAATATTCCACCACCAAAAACCTGAAATCTAGAGAAGACCGTTTTCACAGTGAATGGAGCAGAGCCCTACAACCTGTCTATTTGCACATCGTCATCATCATCATCCAACCAACTATCTTTTCTCTGTGATCCAAAAATTATACCTGGCCAAGACTCCAAGGTGTGTGGAACTGGGATAACATCACGTGGTCTTTTATGCTTCTCTAATATGTTCTCATAAGGTCGGGACCATGGTTAGGCGAAGGTAAGCAACCACCTCAGGCACCACTTCGTCCCATGACTGAGACTCCAAAGTGCCTGGAGGTGCTCCTCTAATAATTTGTCATCATGATAACAAGTCGTGTTTCTATTGAGTTGGGGATGTAAGGTTCGAACCTCACACCCTCTTACTGACACTCTACTAGGCCCCCAATTAGTGAGCACAAATGCACTTACCACTTGGAATAGATGAAGTAACATAAAAAGAACCAAGCTTGGAGACAGACTGGCCCATAATTATAAGTATTGGAATGCCAATGTCAGATGAGGGTGAGTGAAAGCCATAAGTGAGAAAATAAAACACCTAGGAAGTTAAAGGTTTAATTTTAAGATGGTCGACCAAATAGTATTTAAAACATTCCACCACCAAAAACCTGAAATCTAGGGAAGACTGCTTTCACAGTGAATAGAGCAGAGCCCTATGACCTGTCTATTTGCCCAACGTCACCATCATCCCACCATCTTTTCTCTGTGATTCAAGAACGATACCTGGCCGAGACCCCAAGGTGTGTGGAACCAGGTTTACGTCATATGGTCTTTGATGCTCCTCGAATAGGTTCTCATCATGGGATCATGTCTATTTGCCCATCGTCATCATCATCATCCAACCAACTAGCTTTTCTCTGTGATCCAAAAAATGATACCTGGCCAAGACTCCAAGGTGTGTGGAACTGGGTTTACATCACATGGTCTTTTATGCTCCTCTAATAGGTTCTCATAGGGTCGGGACGATGGGTAGGCGAAGGAAGGCAACTGCCTAGGGCACCACTTCATCCCAGGCAGGAAGTGGGCACAAAGAGGTTTGGAGTACACTGAATTTTCCATTGGGCGAGAGCGGTATTTGCCCTATTTGCCAAGGGCACCAGAATAGCTTGTCCCAGTCCTGGGTTCCCATCATGGGAACAAGTCTATTTGCCCATCGTCATCATCATCATCCAACCAACTAGCTTTTCTCTGTGATCAAAAAACAATAGCTGGCTGAGACTCCAATGTGTGTGGAGGTGCCAGGACTGGGACAAGGTCTTCTGGTGCCTTAGGCGAATAAGGCATACAGCGCCCCCCAATGGAAAATTCATCCCATTCCATACCTCCTTGAAGCCTCTTCCTGCCTGAGATGAAGGGGCGCCCTAGGTGGTCACCTACCTTCAACTTCCCATCATCCCAGCCCTGGGAGGTGCTCCGCTAATAATTTGTCACCATGGCATTTCTTAGGAGTTGGGGTGGTAGGATTTGATCCTCACATCCACTTACTGGTGCGCTATTGGGGCCAATTGGTGGACGTAAATGCAGTACAGATGCTGCAGTGTAAGGTGAGCCTAGCCTGGACACAGATTGGCCCATAGTTATAGGTACGGCTATGTCAACATCAAATGAAGGTCAATGAAAACTACAGGAGGAAAAAAAAGAAACTGACGGTCTAATTTAAAGATGGTCGACCAAAAAGTATTCAAAATCTTCCACCATCAAAAACCTGAAATCTGTAGAAGACCATTTTCACAGTGAATGGAGCACAGCCCTATGACCTGTCTATTTACCCATCATCATCCAACCAACTATCTTTCTCTATGAAAATGATACCTGGTCGAGACTCCAAGGTGTGTGGAGGTGCTCCTCTAATAATTTGTCATCACGGCAATGAGTCTTGTGTCTATATTGTTGGACTGATAGAGTTTGATCTTCTTACTGGTCATAGCCATCTTAACAGCATTATGGGCCCCTGCGCAGAGCACTGCAGTGGGCCCTGCCCAAATACATGACATTACACTAGGTCATGCCTCCAGCCACCCCCAAACACACCCATATTATCATGGCACTTATGTCTGGACAACGGCAGCTTGCAGTCTGCAAGACTAATTGGCAGGGCAGGGAGCCTTTGGCTCCCTTCTCCACCATGGTTTGCACATCCTAAAAACACACAAACAGTTAAATAAGCAAAGCCAACCGAGGGATCCAGGGTATGTTTCTTGTATTCCTGGAACAAACATACCCCACTATGGGCCCCTATACTTGTGGGGCCCCCGGGCAAATGCCTAGTGTGCTCAATGGAAAAGATGGCCCTGTGACTGCTGCTAAGCCTTACTGACCCTCTAATTTGTGCTCTATTGGGGACAATTAGTACGAGTAAATGCAGTTACCAGCTGGTACAGATGCCGCACTGTAAGGTGAACCAAGCCTGGGGACAGATTGGCCCACAATTATAGGTAAGGCAATGCCAACGTCACACGAGTGTCAGCAGAAGCCACAGGAGAAAAAAGGCCCCTTCTATCTGCAGGAAGAACCCTAAGGTCTAATTTCAAGGTGGTCAACCGAAATTGGTTTACTGAAAAAGTGTTAAAAAGTGCATCCTTCCTCCCACGCAAAACTTGAGTTTGCTTTCATAGTGAATGGAGCAGAGCCTATGACCAGTCCACCTGCCCACCACCACATCATCATCATCATCCTATAAGCCAAGGCCTCTCTGTGACTAGAAGCATGGCAAGGACACGGTGTCCGGAGACAGTCCTGGGCGTGTGCACCTTCCACGCGCTTCGAGCAAGACGTACACATTGTGGGATCAACACCCCCATAAATTGACCGCCGGCTCCACACAAGGCACAAAGCTGACGATTCTACCGTCTCCGCACCTCAAGCGCCGTCCTCGCCGTAAAACCTTTCCAAATGATTTCAAATTTGGAAAACTAATATCATGACACGAGCTCCAAAATAACCAAGACAAATGTCATGAGGTCGGTGACGCTGCTGAGACCACAAGTTCTTGTCACTCTGCAATCAATATTTATTTAGCCTGTGGCCCCCCCCCCCCCCCCCCCCCATGGTCTCTCATCAGACTGTGATAGGCTTGTTTGTTCTATGGGTTTAAGAGTTTGGCTCGGACCACAGGGAAAAATAGAAAAAAAAATAAGAACGAAACCCACAAAAACAACAGGTGAGTAGGAAGCAGAAGCCAACACTGTGGACAAACCACGGGGCAAGCCACAGACAGATTGGTCATTGGAATAATTGCCGGAAAAAGGCACCGAGTCTCCGAGGGCCGGAGAGGGTGGAGGGGCAGGTACATAATGACCCATAGAGTCTGCGTCACCGCGAGGAAAGTCGGAGATCAGGGCAATTATGTTCATATAAACTTTTTACAGCACTTAAAATGAATGGGGAAGGGTTAACGGAGACCGGCGCTGGGTATAAACCGTATCCTAACAGCCCTTGTCTGTGTGCACCTTATTACTGCAGGATTGTGGCAGACAGAAAATTAATGGGTACGGCATGAAATATACACGGAAACGTATACAGATTAAATATCACACTGCTCGCACGCCAGCCGCTGTGGATTCCTATAGTATTAGGGAAAGACAAAAATGATCTAATACAGAAGGAGCTTCATCGCTCGTGGGCCGACACGGCAAAAATAGAAAAAAATAAAAAATATCGGTATAAGGCGTTACGGCATTAGCTCTGGGAAAGCTGGGTGGCAACAAAAATGGCCGCCGTGATAGCCCTTGTCCAGAAAAGGAACATATGACAAACACCAAAAAAGGAACTCTAAGCAAGACGAGGTCAGGACGGGCTTTTGACCTCAGTGGGTTGAGAATGTTTCTATTCACTGACAGCAAGCAGGAATATGGAACATGTGGAGGGATTGAAGCGGCAGATGTATTAAAAATCACTCCATGCTGCTTTTAAGGCTGCTTTCACAATTAAATGCTGTACTTTGCTGCACATAAAACGCGTCAAAAACGCGTCATGTAAAAGCACTCTTAGGGCATGTTCACACGGCGTTTTTGGACGAGGTTTTCGGAGAGTTTCCTCGTCCAAAAACGCCCCCAGTTCATTTAATTGATTCCTATGAAAAACCTCGTAGTAGTTCACACACGACGGTTTTTACACGCTTCTTTGGAAGCAATGAAAAAGAAGTGTCATGTCAATTTTTGAAGCGCGTTATAGGCGCGGTTTTCGGTGCGGTTTTTAGTGTGGTTTTGGCGCGTTTTCATCGCGGTTTTTGTCCTGGCTATTAATTTGTATGGGTGAAAACCTTGTCGAAAACCTGATCCAAAACCTGATCAAAGCCTTGTCAAAAACCTCATCTGAAGAAGCGTGTTTCAGGCGAGGTTTTGATGTGGTTTGGACGAGGTTTTGGGCGAGGAAACGCTCCGAAAACCTCGTCTAAAAACGCTGTATGAACATGGCCTTAGAGCATGTTCACACGGGGGCTTTGGCCGCGGTATTGGACGCTGGTTTTGGACACGGGTTCCAATGCGGTTTCCGCGGCCAAAACCTCGCCCAAATCGCGGCCAGTTTATTAACATGGTTTCCTATGGGAAACCGCGTTAATAAACACACGCAGCGGGTGTTGGAGAACTCTCCTGTCAATTCCTATTAATTTGCATGGGGGCAAGCCCTCTCCGCAAGCCGCGCCCCAAGTCAAGCCACATCCGCGCCGAGACCAGGCCCAGCGCCCGGGCCGCAAACCCGCGTCGGGAGACGGCGAGAGCCGTGGCAAAACCCGCTGCCAAAACCTCCGTGTGAACGAGGCCTTACACTTATACTCCAGTCAGTCAGAGCTGCGTTTAGGAAATTTGTCATCTTCTCAAACCATGGAGGTCAGCTGCGCTGTAAGGGCCCGTTCACACGGCTTATTTGCCGACGGATTGGCGCCGTATTCCGCGCGGATTGCGCTTTCAATACGGCCCAATCCGTCGGGAGTCATTACGGTAAATCCACTGCTTCATAAGATACAGTGGATTCCGTGCACTCTCCCCGCTCGGCAAATCCGCCGCGGGGGAGAGAAGTGACATGCACATTATTTACGGCGGGACGCGCCGTAAACAATGCATTGTCTATGGGCCGGGAGCGGCGCCCCCGCTGCGCTCCGGCCCCGCCCCCGTCCCGCCCCGTATTCACGGCGGATTTGTGCGCTCAATACGGCGCACAAATCCGTCGGGAATAAGCTGTGTGAACACGGCCTTAGACTACTGTTTTCACATGTATTGGATTTAACCCCTTTACATGATTAGCTTTCAAAATGTGGGGAAAGGTAAATGAAGACTTTTACTAAATACATTGCTCTTTTGAAATTGCCCCGGTCAGGGGATGAGAGAGATTTTATCTGCTCTGAGTGTACACAAGTGTCTCTAGGTTACTGTCCATATCTCCTTTCCTGATTAGACAGAGAGCAGGGAGTGATGTTACAATGGCCGGACTCGGACAGAGCAGAGTCTAAGGTGATGTCCCCACCGCACGGGTTTTCACCCAGATTTACAGACAGTTTTTGGTTTTGAAAGCCGTCGGTAAATCAGACGTCAACCTTTTACACTTGAATGGAAAATCTGTGCAGCAGTCCCCACAGCACGGATTTTCCGTCGGACGTTTTTTTAGATGGTATTTGGTCTGTGCCGTGTAAATTGCCCCTAATTAGATTAGAATTTTACTCCTTGGAGCTCTGTAGCTTTGTTTACTCCACATTAAAACTCCTGCACATATGTCACTATAACACTCAGCTAGTTATAGAGGAGCTAAATATTGTAATCTCTGCTATAGACCCACCCACAGCCTGACCAGGAAGTGAGAGTCTGAAGCTGCTTTTGACAGCATGGTAAGAAAACCCATTTAAAGATCTCTGGCAAGGTCTAAAATCTCTACACAAAAGACAGACCTGGGCACCTTCAATAGGTCCCTGGCAACCCTGTAAATCTATAAGCTCCCTGGGAACACATTGTAGGGTGTGCCAATGGGGTGAGAAGGGGAACCCCCTCCCTCTAATACCACTTACTTGCAATGGTCACTATTCACTGCAGCATTTGAGGGATTAAACAGGTTGGATCTGAGGTATCTCCAGTTCCAGCCATTAGATCGGGGTCCGGGCTGTCATCACCATATAATTAATCGATCTTTATCGTTTCCATTTAAAAACATTCGTCATATAGTACATGAAACATCGCTGACGCATTTCAGACTTACATAGCCCTTAGTCAGGCTCTAAAGCACGAAAAGCATCGCAATGTTTCTTGTACTGTATGACGAGCGTTTTTAAAAGGAAACAATAAAGATAGACTAATGCTTTTATATGGTGCTGGCGAATCTTTTCCTTCAAAAGCTGCTTACTGCCCAGCAATCCACTGGGAGTCTCCGTGCACCTGTGAGCGCACGCGCGAATCCATTCAACAATTCAGGAAGAGCGATGAGCAAAGTACTACTGTTTCTTCCTGGCTGTCGGATTTCTATCTGTATGATGTGTCTTCCTATAGTGTGAACCAGCAGGCTGACATCACCATGCCTCTCCCCTCAGTGTGTTCACTTTTGTCAAACAAAGGTCTGTTTATGTTTAGCGCTGTGGGTAGATACAATGTAGCTGAGTGGTTAGCACTTCTGCCTTTCAACATAGGGGTTCAAGGTTGAAATCTCTGCAGGAGCAAAATATGTGGATTTAGTTGTCTCAATGCACTTATCTGATTGAGGTTTCTTTTATCTTTTCATTTATTTGCACTATCTGACTAATTACTAAGGAGTACAGAGAACACGGATAGAATGACAGCACCTGGCGTTAAACACTCACTCAGCAGTGAGTGTTTGTTATTACTAAGGAGTATAGAGGACGGAAGTAGTATGATGGCACCTGGGGTTGAACATTTGCTCAGCAGTGAGTGTGTGTGATTACTAAGGAGTACAGAGGAGAGGAGTAGAATGACAACACCTGGGGTTGGACACTTGCTCAGCTGTCAGTGTGTGTGATTACTAAGGAGTACAGAGGAGAGGAGGAGAATGACAGCACCTGGGGTTGAACACTCACTCGGCAGTGAGTGTGATTGATTACTCAGAAGTACAGAGGACGGGAGTAGAATGACAGCACCTGGGGTTTGAACACTCGCTCAGCAGTGAGTGTGTGTGATTACTAAAGAGAACATAGGACGAGAGTAGAATGACAGCACCTGGGGTTGAACACTCGCTCAGCAGTGAGTATGTGATTACTAAGGAGTACAGAGGATGGCAGTAGAATGACAGCACCTGGGGTTGGACACTCGCTCAGCAGTCAGTGTGTGTGATTACTAATCAGGGAGGAAACTGACAGTAGCTGAGAGGAGAGGTGATGTCTGAGCATGTACGGCCAGGACTGAGGAGCTCTCATCACTGGTCTTATCCCCTGGAGACGAACTGTACACTATGGATCACTAATGGAGCGGCCTTTTAAAAAAAAAATGTTTCCTTCCGTCCGGGGGCCGGGGGAAGGTCCCTCCAGGGGGGTTTCCCTACAGATCAATATGTAATCAGCTTATTGTCAGGGGCCTCTTTTAACAAGTAGGGATTGTCCAAAGCAGAGAAACCCTTTATTCATTCACATATCTATCTGAGGATCAAATTAACCTGGTACATGCTATTTCCCAGCAGGTCCAGGAATACCACGGCCCCTATTGGCAATAAATGACACTGCTATGGCTCCCAAAACACTACGATCCCTTTTGACCCTGCCTGGTGGTTCCTTCCAGCCGCTTCCATAATATCATGCCCGCTGTTGGCTCTCAGCAGCCTACATGTTGGTTTCTTACTACGGTATAGCCCCAAGAACATTTCTTCCTGTAGCTTCCAGAATACCATGCCCCTGTCTTGACCAAGTGACCCTGCCTGGTGATTCCTCCTAGCAGCTCCCAGAATACTATTCTCCTTGTTGGCTCCAAATGAACCTGCATTTTGGTTTCTTCCTGAAGCTCCCAGAATATTCTAGCCCCTGTTGCCACCAAAAGCCTTTTCCTGGTGGACTCTTTTAGCAGTTTCCAGAACACTACAACCCCTGATGGCACCAAGTGACCCTCCTGTTAGCATCAAATTAACCTGCCTCGTTTTTTTTCCAAGCAGGTCCCAAAACACTACACTCCCATTTGGTACCAAATGACCCTGCCTGGTGGTTCCTTCCAGCAACTCCCATGATATCATACCCGCTGTTGGCTCTAAGGAGCCTACATGTTGGTTTCTTACTGTAGCCCAAGAACATTTCCCCCCTTGTTGGCACCAAATGACCCTGCCTGGTGGTTTCTTCCTGTAGCTTCCAGAATACCATGCCCCGTCGGCACCAAATGACCCTTTCTGGTGGTTTCTTCAGCCAGCTTCCAGAATATTATACCCTTGTTGGTACCAAATGACCCTGCATGTTGGTTTCTTCCTGTAGCTCCCAGAATACCATGCCCCGTCGGCACCAAATGACCCTTTCTGGTGGTTTCTTCAGCCAGCTTCCAGAATATTACGCCCCTTGTTGGTACCAAATGACCCTGCCTGGTGGTTTCTTCCTGTAGCTTCCAGAATACCATGCCCCTTCGGCACCAAATGACCCTGCATGTTGGTTTCTTCTTGTAGCTCCCAGAATACCATGCCCCGTCGGCACCAAATGACCCTTTCTGGTGGTTTCTTCAGGCAGCTTCCAGAATATTACGCCCCTTGTTGGTACCAAATGACCCTGCATGTTGGTTTCTTCTTGTAGCTCCCAGAATACTATGCTGCCTGTTGGCACCTAAGGAGCCTACATGTTGGTTTCTTACCGTAGCCCCAAGACCATTTCACCCCATGTTGGCACCAAATGACCTTGCATGTTGGTTTCTTCCTATAGCTTCCAGAATACCATGCCCATGTCTTGACCAAGTGACCCTGCATGTTGGTTTCTTCTTGTAGCTCCCAGAATACTAAGATGTCTGTTGGTCCATAAGGAGCCTACATGTTGGTTTCTTATTGTAGCCCCAAGACCATTTCACCCTAACGACCCTGCATGTGGGTTTCTTCCTGTAGCCTTCAGAGTACCATGCTGCCTTGTCTTGACCAAGTGACCCTGCCTGGTGATTCCTTCAGGCAGCTCCCAGAATATTACGCCGCTTTTTGGTACCAAATGACCCTGCATGTTGGTTTCTTCTTGTAGCTCCCAGGATACTATGCTGCCTGTTGGCCCCTAAGGAGCCTACATGTTGGTTTCTTACTGTAGCCCCAAGACCATTTCACCCCATGTTGGCACCAAATGACTGCATGTTGGTTTCTTCCTGTAGCTTCCAGAAAACTATGCCCCGGCCTTGACCAAATGACCCTGCATGTTGGTTTCTTCTTGTAGCTCCCAGGATACTATGCTGCCTGTTGGCCCCTAAGGAGCCTACATGTTGGTTTCTTACTGTAGCCCCAAGAACATTCCATCCCATGTTGGCACCAAATGACCTTGCATGTTGGTTTCTTCCAGCAGCTCCCGTAATATCATGCCCGCTGTTGGCTCTAAGCAGCCTCCATGTCGGTTTCTTACTGTAGCCCAAGAACAGTTCCCCCCTTGTTGGCACCAAATGACCCAGCCTTGTGGTTTCTTCCTGTAGCTTCCAGAATACCATGCCCCCTGTCGGCACCAAATGACCCTGCATGTTGGTTCCTTCCAGCAGCTCCCATGATATCATACCCGCTGTTGGCTCTAAGGAGCCTACATGTTGGTTTCTTACTGTAGCTCCAAGAATATTTCTCCCTAATGACCCTGCATGTTGGTTTCTTCCTGCCCCCTGTCTTGACCAAGTGACCCTGCCTGGTGATCTCTTCAGGTAGTTCCCAGAGTACTACGCCCCCTCTTGGTACCATATGACCTGACATGTTCACTTCTTCCCCAAGCTCCAGGCCGCTCCTGCCCCTTCTTGGCACCAAATGACCCTGCACATTGGTTTCCTCCCTGCCCCCTCCATGCCGCTCAGCCCTGGCATGTGTATTGTCTCCCAGACTTGATTTATTTGCATCAAGTAAAAAATCTCAACCCGAAGCTGCAGCCATGAACTTCTGACAAGAGAAAGCTTCATTCAGCCCCAAACGAACTGGAAAAAAAAATAAAAATTCAAAGGCCATATAGAAAGGCTGTGAGTAATGGGAGCAAAGGAACGAGCCCCTGTAATTAAATCTAACTGCAACAGCGGCCTGTGCCCTCAAACCTGTAACGCTGAAACCACTTGAAACAGGCAGCTCCATTAGAGTGCGGGCTGGGCAAGGAATTCCATCATTCCGAGACCTATGCATTACAAAAATAAGCCGGCCATGTGCCCAACAGAAAAAAGAGAGCGGGACGCAAACCACAGCTTAATCGCTTTCCGCCACTAGAGGAAGAAGCAAGAACGAGGGGAAAGATAGAGCAAGGCAGCTCGCTTTGAATGAGAGCTAATTAGAGAGAGAGACACATTCCTGGCTAATCCTCTGTGCCAACCAATAGCACATGGGGCTGCTTTTAGGTGTAATGAGGTGAGGGTCCCTCCGAGCACATCGCACCATGCAGGCAGACGGAGGGTTTGATCCCGTCTCCAAATCTGCAGTCGGTTCTCCTCCGTGTGTCCCGGTGTCAGTATAAACTGCGCTGTGGAATTACGTTCATTGATTGACAGATGAGTAAAGTGAAGTCCCCAACGTTTTAGGTGATAGCAGCGAATGGGGCTGTGGGTGCTGCCAATCAGGGGACATGGACGGCCAAAGATGGGGTCATATGGAGCTGAAAACCCAGGCCAGAACACGGCAACTAGGCGCCTTAGGATAAAAGGGCAAATGGTGTACCCCGCAAACTTTCCCCATGGGAAAAATTCAAATCCTTGGTCCTGACCTGAAACGCGTCGCCTTCACCTGCCCCACCCCCCAACAAGTGAAATGGGAGAAAAAACACAATTGTGCCATTTTTATATGGATGTGCAGTATAAAGGACCTTGGACCTTATGAATGAAAAAGGTCTAGCTGTAAGACTATTTTGTTACCTAGAGCAACCAATCAGAGCTCACAGCAACCAATCAGAGCCTATAGCAACCAATCAGAGCCTATAGCAACCAATCAGAGCCCAGAGCAACTAATCAGAGCCCATAGCGACCAATCAGAGCCCATAGCGCCCAATCAGAGCCCATAGCGCCCCAATCAGAGCCCATAGCAACCAATCAGAGCCCTTAGCAATCAATCAGAACCCATGGTAACCAATCAGAGCCCATAGTAACCAATCAGAGCCCATAGTAACCAATCAGAGCTCATAGCAACCAGAGCCCATAGCAACCAATTAGAACTCATAGCAACCAATCAGAGCTCATAGCAACCAATCAGAGCTCATAGTAACCAATCAGAGCCCATAGCAACCAATCAGAGCTCATAGCAACCAATCAGAGCTCATAGCAACCAATCAGAGCTCATAAACAACCATCAGAGCCATAGCAACCAATCATATCCCATAGTAACCAATCAGAGCTCATAGCAACCAATCAGAGCCCATAGTAACCAATCAGAGCTCATAGCAACCAATCAGAACTCATACACCAATCAGAGCTCCCTAGAACCAATCAGAGCTCATACCAACCAATCAGAGCCGATAGCATCCAATCAGAGCACATATCAACCAATCAGAGCCCATACCAACCAATCAGAGCCCATAGCAACCAATCAGACCTCATAGCAACCAATCAGAGCTCATAAAAAACACAATTGTGCCATTTTTATATGGATGTGCAGTATAAAGGACCTTATACCTTATGAATGAAAAAGGTCTAGCTGTAAGACTATTTTGTTACCTAGAGCAACCAATCAGAGCTCAAAGCAATCAATCAGAGCCCATAGCAGCCAATCAGAGCCTATAGCAACCAATCAGAGCCCAGAGCGACTAATCAGAGCCCATAGCGACTATTTAGAGCCCATAGCGACTAATCAGAGCCCATAGCATCCAATCAGAGCCCATAGCGACCAATCAGAGCTCATAGCGACCAATCAGAGCCCATAGCGACCAATCAGAGCCCTTAGCAATCAATCAGAGCCCATAGTAACCAATCAGAGCCCATAACCAATCAGAGCCCATAGTAACCAATCAGAGCTCATAGCAACCAGAGCCCATAGCAACCAATCAGAACCCATAGCAACCAATCAGAGCGCATAGCAACCAATCAGAGCTCATAGCAACCAATCAGAGCCCATAGCAACCAATCAGAGCTCATAGCAACCAATCAGAGCCCATAGTAACCAATCAGAGCTCATAGCAACCAATCAGAGCCCATAGTAGCCAATCAGAGCTCATAGCAACCAATCAGAGCCCATAGCAACCAATCAGAGCTCACAGCAACCAATCAGAGCTCATTGCTACCAGAGCTCATAACAACCAGAGCTCATAGCAACCAATCAGAGCCCATAGCCACCAATCAGAGCTCATAGCCACCAATCAGAGCTCATAGCAACCAATCAGAGCTCATAGCAACCAATCAGAGCTCATAGCAACCAATTAGAACTCATAGCAACCAATCAGAGCCCATACCCACCAATCACAGCTCATAACAATCACCCAGAACTTATATCAACCAATCAGAGCCCAAAGCAACCAATCATAGCTCATGTCAAACAATCAGAGCCCATAGCAACCAGAGCTCCTAGCAACCAATCAGAGCTTGTGTCAAACAATCAGAGCTTATGGAGGAAAACAGGCTTCACAATCCTCTAATCCGGGCAACCATTGATCAATCCACTCAGGTGAGCTAAAGACTTACTTTCGTGTCTATAATCGGAGCCCATAGCAAGCAATCAGAGCCCATAGAAACCAATCAGAGCTCATAGCAACCAATCAGAGCTCATAGCGACCAATCAGAACTCATAGTGACCAATCAGAGCTCATAGCGACCAATCACAGCATATAGTGACCAATCAGAGTCCATAGCAACCAATCAGAGCTCATAGCGACCAATCTGAGCCCATAACAACCAATCAGAGCTCATAGCAACCAATCAGAGCTCACAGTGACCAATCAGAGCTCACAGTGACCAATCAGATAAAGTTAAAAAAATAATAGATCAGACATTTATAGACAGAACGATACTGAATATTATTACCTTTTTAATTTGCAAAATGGCGGAAGTGGTTTTTTTAACCTTTTATTTATTTATTTTAAATGTTACTTAAGTATCTTACTTGATCACTAGGGGGCACAATCACTTATACATTGTTCTGTAATACTACTGTATAGCAGAATAGTGTGCAGCTACAGCTCCCCTACCACACTGGCCTCTGGCAGGCTGTAATGGGGGCGGTAACACTGCAACTTGAGATAATTCATTAGACTTCCCCTTGCAATTGTGTCGCAGGTGGTGCCCCATCCTGTACAACTGCTTAGATGCCGCGGTCGTGTTATCCACTGCAACTAAGTAGTTAAACAGCCGGGATCAGAGTTATCTCTAGCCCTGGTTGCTGGAGGCAGATGCTGGCTGTAATCAATAGCCAGCACCTGCCATGCATGGAGCGGGCTCATCTCCTGAACCCACTCCATACATCTTTACACTCCTTTTAGGCAATGCTTAAAGGGGTTGTCTCACCACGCTTTTTCACAGATCCACAAGCAACTTAAGATTCATGCTTCCTGTCTTTCTGGGTAGTGGTGAGCACCTACCAAAAATGTCCATCGAAGGGCGACCGGTGACAGGACCCTGGGGGCACAGGGCTCGTTAATGTGTGTGGAGGCGGAGGGATGAAGGCTGGCCCATCTGGTCCGATGCTACAGAATAGCCCAAGAACACAGGAGCACAAATTGCTGAAGAACTTCCTGCTGGCGAGAAAGGCGTTGCAGCTTGTGGTGTATGGGGTCACGGAGCAGTCAGAGGACCTATGCTGCCCCCTGACCACTACAGGCAGTGCCATCAATGTGGACGTGAGTATCAGAAGTAGAGCAAGGAACCAAGGAAGAAGGTGCCTGATCTGATGAATCATATTTCCATTATGTACACAGCTGGGTGCATCACTTACCTGGGAATAAATGGCACTAGGATGCATTATGGGAAGAAGACAAGATAGCGGAGGCAGTGTAATAGGCAATGTTCATCTGTGGGGGGTCCTGGTATCATGTGGACAGCCAGGTGAGACACTTACCTGGGGAAGAGATGATGCCAGGATGGACTATGGAAAGAGGACAAGATGGCGGAGGCAGTGTGATGGGCAATGTTCTGCTGGGGGAACACTTGACATCATGTGGGCGGCCAAAAGCGTCATTTACCTGGGGGAGAGATGATGCCAGGATGCAGTATGGAAAGAAGATAAGATGGCGGAGTCAGTGTGATGGGCATTTTTCTGCTGGGGGGTCCTGGCTTCATGTGGACAGCCAGGTTATTCACTTACCTGGGGAAGAGATGGCACCAGAATGCATTATGGAAGAAGACAAGATGGCGGAGGCAGAGTGATGGCCAATGTTCTAGGTTTTTCTGGCATCCTGTAGACGGCCGGGTGCGTCACTTAACTGGGGAAGTGATGGCGCCAGAATGCAGTATGGGAAGAGGACAAGATTGCCGAAGCAGAGGGATGGCCAATGGTCAGGTGGGGGGAGACTTGACTGTGTGGGGACGGCCGCGTGCTTCACTTACCTGGGGGAGAGATGGTGCCAGAATGCAGTATGGGAAGAAGGGGGGGATACCTGACATCATGTGGATGGCTGGGTGCGTCACTAATCTGGGGAAGAGATGGCACCAGGATGCTCTATGGGAAGAAGACAAGATGGCGGAGGCAGAGTTATGGGCAATGTTCAGCTGGGGGGATACTTGACCTCATGTGGAGGGCTGGGTGCGTCACTAATCTGGGGAAGAGATGGTGCCAGGATGCATTATGGGAAGAAGACAAGATGACAGAGGTAGTGTGATGGGCAATTTTCTGCTGGAGGTCCTGGCTTCATGTGGACGGCCGGGTTCTTCACTTACCTGGGGAACAGGTGGCGCCAGGATGCACTATGGGAAGAAGACAAGATGGCGGATGCAGTGTGCTGGGCAATGTCCAGCTGGGGGTCCTGGTATCATGTGGATGGCCGGGTGACACCATGGGTGTAACTATAGCAGCTGTTATGAGGCCCCAAGAGCACTGTACCCTATAGCAGTGAATAAGAAGTTGGTGGCTGTCCTTCTATCCGGCACTACTATGCGAGTTTATGGCGGTATTATCCAAACCCTTTACTATTGCAGCTTATGATTCAGTTTCCTGTTGTTAGAAATTGGAGACTCATCTCATTTTGCTACGAATTCTAGCTCTGCCCTTTGACATGTTACCTCCCTATAGCGGTGGTCACCCAGCTTTCCCACACACCTGAACGTCTAGTTACACAGCCCTACAGTATCACTGCACCACTCGGTAGGTTTGGTGGTATATCATCTAGGAGACAAAACCTGTGGGGACAGTCATAGTGTCCATGTCGGTTATTTGGTTGTCACCCAGCTTTTCCAGAAACAGATATAACTGATAAAGGCGGATACAATCTTGTGAATAAGAGAGCAACCCCTGGAGTTATATTTTTTATAGATATTTTAGGGGTAGATCCTCCCGAGAGAAAGCTGTGAGTGCTGCATCCATACAATAAATGGGGCGGCAGTGCTCCTAAGTGTCATTTGCTTCATTGCAATTGAGCGGCTGATGGCCGAACTGGCGCTTTCCAGAAGGAGCTCCTTCTGACCCTGGTGCCTGAATCCGCCCCCCGGGGTTTATTTTTCTGGTCTGTCAACTATCCCTTTACATCCCTCGGGGGTTACAAGGACCTTGTGTTTGAGTGTTACCTTCTCTGCTCACCCCTAATTCTACAAGCCTTCCGTCCTCACGGCCAACCCCAGATCCCACAGAGAACAGTAAACACCAAGGAAAACACTGGGGCCCAATGTGGGCTCTCAGACAGTGCGGCCACCAACCTTTCCGGGCTAAAGGACCGTGAGGCACAGGCTCTCATGAAAGGGCTGCTATGAATAGCCAGGTGAGCACCGTGCGGCTTAATGAAGCCACACTGCGCCCATTAATTCCACCCTCACCCTCATGACTCGGGCTTTTCATCTGATCTTCACCAGGGCAGTAATAGCCAGAAACCCGCAGAGGATAGGGGGGGGCGCGCGGGGGCCCGGGTCCTTGGTGCCATGGAGAAGGCTTCAGAGCAACACTGACGTGTCACAGCCGTACAGTCCTGGAGACAGTGTTGGACTGGTGTGCCTGGTGCCCATGAGTGCAGCTGATGCTTGGGGCCCACCATAAGAGACAATACTTGGAGCGCACCATAGGTGACAATACTTGGGGCCCACCATAAGAGACAATACTTGGAGCACACCATTGGAGACAATATTTGGGGCCCACCATAAGACACAATACTTGGGGTGCACCATTGGAGCCAATATTTGGGGCCCACCATAGGAGCCAATATTTGGGGCCCAACATTGGAGACAGTATTTGGGGCCTAACATTGGGGGACAATATAGGGGCCCCCAAAATTGGGACAATTTGAGGCCCAACATTTGGGGAAATTTTGGGGACCAACTTTGGAGGCCCCCAAATTTTGGGGCCCCCATAGGACCAATATTTTGGGGCCCCCAAGGAGCCCAAATTTGGGGCCCAACGTGGGACGTATTTGGGGGCAAATTTGGGACAATTTTGGGGCCCAAATGGAGACAATATTTGGGGCCCAACATTGGAGACAGTATTTGGGGCCCAACATTGGAGACAGTATTTGGGGCCCAACATTGGAGACAGTATTTGGGGCCCAACATTGGAGACAGTATTTGGGGCCCAACATTGGAGACAGTATTTGGGGCCCAACATTGGAGACAGTATTTGGGGCCCATTGGAGACAGTATTTTGGGGCCCAAAATTGGGCAGTATTTTTGGGCCCCAAAATTTTAAAGTATTTGGGGTCCAACTTGGGGACAGTATTTGGGGCCCAACATTGGAGACAATTTGGGGCCCAACATTGGAGACAATATTTGGGGCCCAACATTGGAGACAGTATTTGGGGTCCAACATTGGAGACAGTATTTGGGGCCCAACATTGGAGACAATATTTGGGGCCCAACATTGGAGACAATATTTGGGGCCCAACATTGGAGACAATATTTGGGGACCAACATTGGAGACAATAATTGGGGCCAACCATAGGGGGAAAAATATTTGGTGCCAACATTTGGCAAGTATTTGGGGCCCAACATTGGAGACGATACTTGGGGCCCAACATTGGAGACAATATTTGGGGCCCATCATAGGAGACAATACTTGGGGCGCAACATTGGAGACAATATTTGGGGCCCACCATTGGAGACAATATTTGGGGCCCAACATTGGAGACAATATTTGAAGCGCACCATAGGAGACAATATTTGGGGCCCACTATAGGAGACAATACTTGGGGCCCTCTATAAGAGACAATATTTGGGGCCCACCGTAGGAGGCAATATTTCTGGGCCTACTATAGGAGACAATATTTGGAGCCCCCTTTGGGACAAAATTTGGGGCCCTCTATAAGAAATATTTTGGGGGAACAACTGGGGGCCCCCCTATAGGAGACAATATTTGGAGCCCTCTATAGAAGACAATATTTGGGGCCCACCAGACCAATTTAAGAAATTAAATCTGCCCTCTGATTGGTTGCTATGAGCTCTGATTGATTGGTTACTATGGACAACAAAGATAATCTTACTGCCAGACAGTTTGTTATAAATTAAGCCCATTGTACCTTAAATAGGGAATAACAAGATGGCGGTTTTCTATGTGGGTTCCCTAATATATGGCAGTATTATTTATATGTCTAATAATTGCTATCTATGCTGCTGATTCAGTTTCATGTTATTAGGTGCTAGAGGTTCATCTCTTTGGCAACAAGGCCCTATGAGTTCTAGTTACACCCCTGGTAGGGGGGATGATGAGTTTTAATGGAGTTGTTCACTAAGTTGCATCCATCTCCAGATCATTCAGATAATTTTAGCCTAAGAAATTTGACCTTCTCTCATCCCTCTGCCTAATGGAGATACAAAGAGTGCCGGACAAGGGTGCCTGTGGTCCACCAGTAAAGCTGATTCTTGAGGCCCTCCAGTGGAATTAATTCTTGGGGCTCAACTGTAGAGTTGATTCTTCTGGCTTAGCAGTGGATCTGATTCTTGGGCTCACCAGTGGAGTTGATTCTTGGGGCCACCAGTGGAGATGATTTTTGGGGTCACCAGTGGAGCTGATTCTTGGGGCCACTAGTGGAGTTGATTCTTGGGGCCACCACTGGAGATGATTCTTGGGCCCACCAGTGGAGATGATTCTTGGGGCCCACCAGTGGAGATGATTCTTGGGTCCCACAAGTGGAGATGATTCTTGGGTCCCACAAGTGGAGATGATTCTTGGGTTCCACCGGTGGAGGTGATTCTTGGGCCCACCAGTGGAGGTGATTCTTGGGGCCACCAGTGGAGATGATTCTTTGGCCCACCAGTGGAGATGATTCTTTGGCCCACCAGTGGAGTTGATTCCTGGGGCCCACCAGTGGATATGATTCTCGGGGCCCACCAGTGCAATCGATTCTCGGGGCCACCAGTGGAGATGATTCTTGGGGCCACCAGTGGAGCTGATTCTTGGAGCCACCAGTGGAGTTGTTTTTTGGGGACCACTAGTGGAGTTGAATTTTGGGGCCCACCAGTAGAGTTGATTCTAGGTGCCACCAGTGGAGGTTATTTTGGACGCCCACCCTACAGCTACTGTTAATGACTGTACATGACTCCTCTACTCTGCCTCTTGCTTTTTGCCTCTCTTTCTCTGCATCTCCCAATGATGTATATTCATGTAAAAACTAATTCTAGTTCTGCTATATTCAGGGACCCACTGGGGGTGTCCCCTTTAAACCAGTCCAATCCTGCACATAGAGGACCTATAATCTCTCCAGACAAGTCTGAGTAATTCACGATGGCATCATCCTAGAGCAGTAGATCTAAATCGGAAAAAGTGCTGAGACGAAGAACCGCCGGAATTGTAGAGCACTAAAAGGGTTTTTTTACCACCATAGACAATGATGGCATGTTGCTTGAATATGCCATCATTTTCTGATAGGTGTGAGTCTTGGAAAAAGGAGCCCCAAAAGCTACAGAGCATACTGGAGAGCTGGCTGCGCTTGTGCACAACTCTCCATTTTGTTCTATGGGAGTTCCGAGTACAGCTGAACATTCCACTCTCCTGTACTGGGAACTCCCATAGAACAGAATGGAGAACACAGTGCTCCCCTGTACTGGGAACTCCCATAGAGCAGAATGGAGAACACAGCGCTCCCCTGTACTGGGAACTCCCATAGAGCAGAATGGAGAACACAGCGCTCCCCTGTACTGGGAACTCCCATAGAGCAGAATGGAGAAAAAAGCGCTCCCCTGTACGGGGAACCCCCATAGAACAGAATGGAGAACAAAAAGCGCCTTCCTTTCGGGAAACCCATAGAGCAGAAGGGAGAACACAGCGCCCCCTGTGGGGGGAAAATTCCCATACAGGGGAATCAATCCATTTTATCAATTCATCCAAACCAAATTCCAAGGGGGAGTAACAAAGGAAGGGTACAACACCCTTATTAGGGAAACTGTCTAGCAGCAAGACGTTTTTTGTTGCCTATAAAACCCAAACCCAACCCATAAAACCAAATCGGGAGCTCATTGCAATAAATTTCAAGCTCAAAGCAACCAATCAAGCTCATAGCAACCTTAAAGGGCTCAAAACAACCAACTATAGCTAAAGGGAACCAATCAAAATCTCAGAGTAAGCAATCAGAGCCCATAGAAAACCAAAAACCCTAAATAAAACCAAACCCAAACCCCTTACAAACCTTTTCAGAGGCCACAAGAAACCCAAATTTCAGAGCCATAACAACAAATCAACCCCATACAACCAGAGCTCAGGGGCAACCAAATCAGACCCCCATTAAAACTAACCCGAGCTCAACCCCCAAATTCAGAGCCCTTAGCAAAAAACCCCTGAGTTTCATAGAAACCAATCAAGCCCATGGGCAACCAACGGAGCCCATGGGCCCCCAAATCAGAGCCCATAGCAACCAATCAGAGCCTTAGAAAACCAATCTGAGCTCATAGCAAATAATCGACCCATAACAAGCAATAAAAGCCCAGCGACATTTCATATAGTTTTTTTTTTGGGAAAAAATGAAAGCGGACTCTGATTGTTTCTATGGGGATGTTTTGGGTTTTCCCTAGGGTTTCGATTGGTTGCTATGAGCTCTGATTGGTTGCTATGAACTCTGGTTGCTATGGGCAACAAAGACAGTCTTACTGCTGGACCGTTTTCACACATAAGGGCCATAGATCTAAGGACAAGATTTTCTAGTGTTATTTTATGAGTACAAATATTGACTAAATCAGACACGTCAGGGGGGGAAAGGGGTCCTTCTCTGATCCCCCCGGGAAACCCTTCAAAACCGTTTCCCCAAAACATTTTCCCTCAGCCGCTTCTCTGAATGCCCATGTGAAAAATATTCTGGCCCCGGGCATTTTTAAACCGTGCGGTCCCTTTGGTTGCCCCGGCAACCTCAAGCCCAACAAACAGGGGCCAAGAGCCGCCCTTACACTGGCACCTGGCGCCCAGCTCTTCCAGAGCACGCTCCCATCCCATCTCCCTTCGCAGAGCACAACCACAACACTGACATGCCAGCCGGGGCTATTTTTATGGGTTGACCATCCCTTTTTTCCCTTTTTAAAAAAAATTTTTTAAAACAGCATTCCTGGCATATCACACCACAGCCCTTTTTTGCCCCCTTGCTGGGACTGGGCCAAAAAAACCCCCGGGGTCAGGGGCGGGACTCATTCCACCAAAACACAACACTGTGACGCAAGATGGGGAATTTTAACCCCCCCCGGGTTTGCCGGAGCGGACCGGGGCCATGAAAATCGGCGGGTGAAACCCGGGGGCTAAACCCGGGAAAGGGCCTCCATTTGCCGAAAAAAAGCCCTCAAATTCCAGATGGGGTTCCCCCCTTTAACTACCAAATTTTGCAAACTTAAAAAGGAAAAACAAAAAACTCTAATAAACTTACAACAAAAACTGCTTAAAGGGACACTTCTGCAGAAAAACATTTTTTAAAAAAACCAATATTCCTGAAAAACTATTTTTATTCCAATTTTTTGGGCATTTTTGGGATTCCGCAGTCCAAATTTTCTTTTAAAGTTAAATAAAAATTTTTGCCCTTTCTCTAGCTGTGATAGTAAAGGGAAAAAACCCTGAAGGGCCCCGGGCAAACAAATTTCCCCACTTTTTCAGCTGCTGCTTAATTTAAGAAACCCTTTAAATTTACAAAGATGGGTAATGACAAAATGATTCCAATTGTTTTTTGGGAAAAGGGAAAATTTTTCCAATTGAGCTAGACCTGCTTTACCTATGATAATTTAGTGATTAAAAATCTAAAAGGCAGGGCAGACTCACCCCGGTTTACTGTAGTTGCTGCATAACTCTATGAAGGCTCATTTCAAACAGTAGGTAATGACATGATGATTGCTCAATTGTTCTTTGGACAGGGATAGATAAGATTAGACTAGACCTTCTTTACCTTTTGATAATTAGGGCCACATCAATGAAACTGTTTTGGTCTAAAACTCTCTTTTCTGCCCATAGGTTTCTATGGGGAAAAAAGTGAATTTTAGACCAAAACCGTTTCATACATGTGGCCCTTTGTGATAAAACATCTGAACGGCAGGGCAGACTCACCCCAGTTTACTGTAGTTGCTGTATATCTCTGTGTAGGCTCATTTCAAATAGTAGGTAATGACAAAATGATTGCTCAATTGTTCTCTGGACAGGGATAGATAAGATTAGACTAGACCTTCTTTACCTAAGATAATTTAGTGATAAAACATCTGAACGGTAGAGCAGACTCACCCCAGTTTACTGTAGTTGCTCCATATCTTTATGTAGGCTCATTTCAAATAGTAGGTAATGACAGAATGATCACTCAATTGTTCTCTGGACAGAGATAGATAAGATTAGACTAGACCTTTTTTACCTAAGATAATTTAGTGATAAAACATCTGAACGGCAGGGCAGACTCACCCCAGTTTACTGTAGTTGCTCCATATCTTTATGTAGGCTCATTTCAAATAGTAGGTAATTCTAGAATGATCACTCTATTGTTCTCTGGACAGGCAAATATAAAAATTATAAACAAAAAAATAACTACTCCTTTAAAACATACCTTTTAATTTTCCACAATCTAAAATAATACTCACACAAATTCCCTATGGGGGAACACCAAAAATAGAAAGACAGCAAACCTAAACTGTCTCCTACACTTTTACACCCTATGATATCCAACACAACGGGGAGAACGCCCCGAAAAGGGCGACCCCGTAATATACTTCCTATGCAGTACCCTATATAGGTTCCCGCCTTTACTTTCTATTTCCAACGCGGTTCCAACAATAAAAAGTAAAAAAGGGGCAAACAGCAATTTGGAACCAAATAGGAAAAGGGATGTAGAAGCGCCAAAGTAAACCCAACTATAGAACTATAAATAATAGTCTCGGGGAAACAATGATAGAGACAAGAAGTGCCAATACTTTCTGCACCAAGACCCCAGAATGTATATCCGATCAATGGGCGATGAAAAAAAAAATTTTAACGCTAGAAAACCAAACGCTTTTCGTCCTATTTTTCAAGGACTCCTCGTGGGTCAATCACACATCACGGAATCTCCGATTTTCTGTTGTAGGGATTCCAGAAAGGTTCTATTAGCAGCCAGAGTTGGTGTCTCTCCACGGGTGGGAACTCCAAAAATTTGGTGTGAGTATTCACGTCCCCCCACGGGGAAATAGAACGAAATTTGCTCGTCAGGTACATTTTGAGACTACATTCAACAGTATATTTCATGGGGATTTGTTGGTTCTTTTGGTTGGATTGTGAGAAAACAAGTCCATTAAATTTCTATGGGTTTTGGAGGTGGATCCGCTCCCAAAATGACATACAAATACGTATTTTCTATTGAGGTCAATGGCGATGATTTACTCGGTTTAAGACAAGTATTTCAAGTCGGAATCCACGTGGACTTGTTGTTCTGATGGAACCTCACTGTAACAGGAATAGCTAGTTAATATGCTAATCCCTGCTATAGAACCACCCACAGCCTGACCAGGCAGTTTGAGTGTGAAGCTTTCTGTGACTCAGCATAGTAAGAAGATCCCTTTAAAAAAATTATATAGAAAACCAAAGACCAAATTAAATCCATATAAAAAAAATTGGATGGTAGTGTCTTTTTAAAGGGGTTGTCTCACTACATTGATTCATCTGACCTCAGTCCCCCGTTTTTTGGGTTTTATTTGAATCAGCGGCGTGTTTACTGGCTTCAACTAGGCTGCAGTAGAAGCCAGGTCTGTAGCTATAGCAACCTGTGCTGGCAGTGGCAGCCTATCAGGAGATATCAGACAGGTATGTAGCTATAGCAACCAGTGCTGGCAGCCTATCAGGAGAGATTGAACAGGTCTGTAGATATAGAGAACAGCACTTGCATCCTATCACCAGATATTGAAGAGGTCAGTAGCTATAGCAACTGTCAGCCTATCAAGAGAGACTGAAAAGTGCTGTAGCTATAGCGACCAGCACTGGCAGCCTATCAGGAGAGACTGAACAGGTCTGTAGTTATAGCAACCAGCGCTGGCAGCCTATCAGGAGAGACTGAACCGGTCTGTAGCTATAGTGACCTGAGGAGCTGATGCAGCCCATACAAGAGGGGATATCTAGGAATAGGTAGGACACTGTTAATGGACACATATTGCAAAGTGACTTGTTTTTTTTGCAAGATCTTTAACATAAAATGCAGCGATCCTTGTAGTGAGACAAGCCCTTTAAGCTTAGGTGAAGGACCCATCAGATCACAATGACAATGTCAGCTCTGCTATATCGGCCGATACATATTGACCTACACAACGATATAGACCAGGCATCCTCAAACTTCGGCCCTCCGGCTGTTGGGAAACTACAACTCCCATCATGCATTTATATAATCTACAACAGTGGGGATGATGGGAGTTGTCGTTTCCCAACAGCTGGAGGGCTGCAGTTTGAGGATGCCTGATACAGACAACCAGTAGCTGGAACTCTCCAGACACTCATTATGTCGCCGTCCCGCCATGCGATGTATACGGCGGATTCACAGCCACTTCTACGGCAAAATGTGCACCAGTCCCGGAGCCGCATCTGTATCCATTTCGCTTTTGGCAGTAAACCTAAACGGGATCTGCAGAAATTTTTATCTGTTTACCTTTGTCTCCCCTCAAAATGCTTAACAGATCTGACCAAAAATCCCAAATCCTTAAGCTGTGCCACGGTGTTATTACAGAGGAGGATGCGAGGAGGACAAATATAGGGTGTGTTTATTACAAGGCAGGAGAGCGGCGCTGGCAGGGTGATTACAGGGCAGCTTTATAGGGCTCATGCTACAGACACCGCACTGACATTCTGTCACACAGCATCTGCTTTAAGTTCACCGGCTTCCTTACGAGGGAGCAAAAAAGCCCCTCCCAAAAACCCCGGCTCGGTCCCCTATCTGGCTGCTCTGAGCCCCTGCCATGCCACAGGACGGGGGAGTGAGAGCGAAGTGTGCGCCCCTCAATATATTAACTGCCAAGCGTTACACATAGGAAACAAAAAAAAAGCCCGGCGTGCAATTACCCTAATTGGGTAACAGGACGTTGAACACAAAAGCAAACATTGATCGCACGAGCAAAACGGAGCGATCCTGCGAGTGTCACCGTCATAAAAACCAAGAGTCAATGGGTTCAAAACCTGATGACTTATTAAAGGGGTTTTTCTCACTACAGGGATTGCTGCTTTTTATGTTAAAGATCTTGCAAAAACAAGTCACTTTGCAATATGTTTCCATTAACAGTGGGCCTACCTATTCTGAGATATCCCCTCTTGTATGGGCTGCAAACAGCTCCTCAAACGTGCTATAGCTACAGACCTGTTCAATCTCTCCGAAGCTTAGCATGTTGCTATAGAAAAGACTGTTTTCTCTCCTGATAGGCTGGGCCAGGGCTGGGGGGGGGGGGGAGGGT
>JAODAL010017268.1:55000-78261 GCA_025379985.1 Phyllomedusa bahiana | reverse complement strand
TGTGGAAAAGCGAAAAGCCCCTGAAGAGAAGAAATACAAAACCCACAGTTTAAAGCCCGGATAAGGGGAAACCCATGTATAAACACAGGGTAAATTTTTTTAAGGAAAAAAGGGGGAGGGTTTAATATTATATAAAGTACAGAGGATGTATAAAAAAAAGGGTTAAAAGAGGTTAAAATATATAAAAAAATTTGGGGGAGCAATATTTTAATTCCCGGGGGTGAATCCATTTAAAAATTTTCCCCCCATAAATACAGTTAAAAACCCAAATTTTTACAAAACCACTATATAAAAAAAGCCCCTAAGCATTTTTTTTCTCACAAACATGAAAAAAAACCCCTTTCCCCCGTTTTTAGGTCAATTAAACCAAAATTAAAATTTAAAAATTGCCCCCAAGCCAGGGGTAATGAGAGAAATTTTTTAAAAAAAGGCATTTTTTATTACTCTGCAAAGTCAAACGTTTACATACACTAGGTTTAACTATCCCAAAAAAAAGCAATTTGGAACCCCAAAATATAAAGAAAGGGCTTTTAACTTCTGAAGGTTTAATTGGCAACATCGAGTAAATTAAAGAAAACCCCTTTTGTATGCTTTTTTAAGGCACCCCAATACCCCACTGCTTCTGTTGGTGTAACATCATGGGAAAAGCCTAAAAAAATCGGGCCAAAAATCGGGGAAAAAATTGGGGGAAATTTTACCCCAATCTATCCCCGGGGGTTTGGAAATTTCCAGATACCTGGGGTTCCCATTTATCAAAAACAAAAAATTAAAAAAACATGATGGGAATTTTTCCGGGCCATCAAACCTTTCAGGAAGGTTCTTTTTTCTCAAAGATTAACGTTTTTTTGGTCACCGTGCATATCAACGCAAAAAACAAAACAAAAAAACCTTGTGAAAGCTGGGGGAAGCGGGTAAGATTGTGTCATTATCCACAGGGAAACGATTTCTGTACAATAAGGGATGAAAGGCCACTCCGCCAGGAAAAAGCCAAAAAAAAAAAAAAAAAACCCAAATTTTAAATTTTTTGCAAATGCACACGGGAACAAAAAAACCTACTTTTTTGGAAAATTGCCCCTGTGGTTTTAAAAAACAAAATTTGGGAACTGTTTGGTCAAAATTTACCACGTTACTTTGGAGAAAAAGGGAGAACCCTTGGGAAGGGCCTAAGGGGTTTTTTTGGGCGGGGGGGACTGTGCATTTCACAAAAAAGTTTGGAAATAAAGGGAAAAAAAGATTATGTGACAACACTAAAGCACCATCTCAAGACACACCCCGGGGAATTGAAGCTTGGGGGGAAATTGGTTTTTCCAAAGGGAAAATTTGACTAAAACCATACGGGCCAAACGGTTAAAAAGGTGTTTTAAGGGATAACCAAGCCAAAGTTTGGAGGGGCCCATCACAAACCCCCTATCTCAATCCTTTTGAAAATTTGTGGGCAAAGCTAAAAAAGAGAGCGAGAAAGGGTGACCCCCAAACAGGCCAGTTACCCCCATTTTCTGTCGGGAGGAAGGGGGAAAAAATTTCCCAAACCAACTTTTGTGAGAATTGGGGAAAGGGAATCCAAAATTTTTCCCCCATCAACTTTTAAGGGCAATGCTCCCAAATCTATTAAAATTAGGGAAAAACTTGAATTTGAGAAATAAATAATACAAAAAAAATGACAAATGACAAAAACATGACACCAAAAGGGGGCTTCCCCAAAATTTGGTTAAAGGCATAGTAACCCCCTAGTATTGTAAAATTTTTGACTTTTGCAAAAATTTAAAAAATCCCAAAAAAAAATTCCCTTCTCTCATTTTTCGGCTTTTTGGGCAAATAATAAAATTTTTGGTTTCCAAAATTGACTAAAAAGGTAAGGTTTAATTTGATTATGTCATGTGAAAAAAATGCATATGTGTCTTTTTATAAGGAAATGTAAACTTCGGTTTAAAAAGAAAGTAAGGAGGTGTACTTATAATAGAAGGGGAGGGTTAATTTTGTTACATTACAAGATGTTTCTTAAAAAAAAAAAGGGGGTAGTAATAAATTTGGGAATAAAATTTTAAATAAAAGAAGGGGGGATGATATATTTTAATAGTACGGGGTAAATTAAAAACAAGGGGATGTATATTACCCATACAGTATACAAGGTGAATATTATATATAGAATGGGGATGATTATATGTAGTACAGGGCAATATATTATATACAATAGAGAAGTGTATATTTTCTAATGTATAGGTTAGTGAATATTACATAGTCTAGGGGTTGAATATTACATAAAGTACAGGAGATGTATTTTTAAAAAAATGCGGGAGGGTTAAATTATATATAGAAAAATTATATATGACGGTTTGCGTGACTAAAAATATGGGGAGTATATAATATAAGTTACATCGTTGTACTCATATATATAAAGGAGGTGTTTTTAATATACAAGGGGTTTTATAAGTACAGGGAAAAGTTGAAATGCAGACAATACAGAACAGAGTTTTGTTTTACACATATTACAGTTGGTATATATTGTACTTGTTGGTATGTATCAGTACAGAGGGTATATACTACATATGGTACAGGAGTTGTATATTATACCTAGCTCATGAGGTGCATATTATATATAGAATGGGAGATGTACATTATATATAGTAAAAGGAGCATATAGTACAAATGGCATATATATAGCACAGGGGGTGCATTGTATAGGGGGTGTATAACATACATAGTATGGGGGTAATTGAATGGTACATGAGATGTACATTATATTATACACTCCCTGTACTATATATAGTGTGGTGTAAAATACTTATGGTAGGGGAGGTGTATATTATACATAGTATGAGATTGTATATTACACATAGTACTGGTTTCCATATACATAGTACGGGTGTATATTACATATGGTACAGGAGTTGTATATTGTATACAATACAGGTGGTATATATTGTAGATAGAAGAGGTGGTGTATAATATACATAGTATGGGGTTGTATATTCTACATAGTAGAGGAGGTGTATATTATATATAGTACAGGTTGTATATTATACATAGTGGAAGGTAGTATACATAGTACAGGGGGGTATAATATGCACAGTTCAGGGTTGTATATTTTATATATTATATTCTACATAGTACGGTAGGTGTATGTTATACATAGTATAGGAGCTTTACACTATATATAGTACAGGTTTTATAATTCAGAACGTTCAGGGTTGTACTGGCATATCGCACTGGTTGTTATTCAAAATAGTACAGTTGTAGTTATCCCACAGTTCAGGGTTGTATATTATATACAGTATAGTAAAAGCTGTATATTATACATAGTAGAGGGTTATATATCATGCACAGTACGGGGTTGAATGCTCTATATAGTACGGATTGTATATTTTATATAGTACAGGTTGCATATTATATGCAGTACAGGGTTGTATATTATACATATTACAGACTGTATACAGTATTATGCATAGCACAGCTTGTATATTATACATAGTACAGGGTTGTATATTCTACATAGTATGGGGTTGTATATAATACTTAATATGGAGTTGTAAATTGTATATAGTACAGGTTGTATATTCTACATTGTACAGGAGGTATATGTCATATATTGTACAGGAGCTTTACATTATATATACTACAGGTTGTATATTATATGCAGTATGGGGTTGCATATTATACCGAGAGTAAAAGGGTTTGTATATTAATATAGGTTAATACAAGTCCATATATTAAGCCAAGATACAGCTTGTATATCACAAATAGTGCAGGTTGCATATTATATAGAGCACAGCTGGTATATTACATATAGTACAGGTTGTAAATTAAACATAGCACAGGTTGCATATTATGCATAGCACAGGCTGTATATTATACATAGTACAGGTTGTGTATTAGATAAAGCACAGGTTGTATAGTATACATAGTACAGGTTGTATACTGTATTATATATAGTACATGTTGTAAATTATATATAGCACAGGCTGTATATTATATACAGTACAGGTTGTATATTATATATAGTACAGGTTGTATATTATATACCGTACAGGTTGTATATTATATATAGCACAAGTTGTATGTTATACATAGTACAGGTTGCACATTATATACATTATATACAGTACAGGTTGTATATTATATATAGTACAGGTGGTATATTATACATAGTACAGGTTTTACATTCTACACAGTACAGGTTGTATATTATACATAGCATAGGTTGTATATTATATACAGTACAGGTTGTACATTATATAACAGAACAGGTATGAATATTATACGATACTACATGTGTTCAATTTATATAACAGTTAACAGGTTGTATATTATACATAGCACAGGTTGTACATTATATACAGTACAGGTTGTATATTATACATAGTACAGGTTGTATATTATATATAGTACAGGTTGCATATTATATACAGTACAGGGTGTATATTATACACAGTACAGGTTGTATATTATACATAGTACAGGTTGTAAATTATATATCATAGTACAGGTTTGTACAATTATATACATACAACGGTTAGTATCATGTAAAATACACCATACACGGTAGTCTATATTATACATAGCACAGGTTGTATATTATATACATTACAGGGTGTACATTATATTCAGTACAGGTTGTATATTATATATAGAACAGGTTGTATATTATATATAGTACAGGTTGTATGCTAAACATAGTACAGGTTTTACATTATACACAGTACAGGTTGTAGATTATATATAGTACATATTGTATATTATACATAGCACAGGATGTATATTATATATAGCATAGGTTGTATATTATACATAGTACAGGTTGCCCATTATATACATTACAGATTGTACATTATATAAGTACAGGATGTATATTATATATAGTACAGGTTGTATGATAAACATAGTACAGGTTGTAAATTATATACAGTACAGGTTGTATATTATACATAGCACAGGTTGTATATTATATATAGTACAGGTTTATATTATACATAGCACAGGTTGTATATTATATATAGTACAGGTTGTATATTATACATAGTACAGGTTTTACATTATACACAGTACAGGTTTTACATTATACACAGTACAGGTTGTAGATTATATGAATCTACATTTGTATATATCACATAGCCACAAGGTTGTTAAACTTATATATAAAATAGGCTATAGGTTGTATATTTATAGAGAACTACAGCGTTTTACATTATACACAGTACAGGTTGTATATTATACATAGTACAGGTTGTACATTATAGACAGTACAGGTTGTATATTATACACCATACAGGTTGTATATTATACATAGCACAGGTTGTACATTATATACATTACAGGTTGTACATTATATACAGTACAGGATGTATATTATACATAGCACAAGTTGTATATTATATATAGTACAGGTTGTATATTATGTATGGTACAGGTTGTATATTATATACACTACAGGTTGTATATTATATACAGTACAGGTTGTATATTATATATGGTACAGGTTGTATATTATATACACTACAGGTTGTATATTATACAAAGTACAGATTGTATATTATATATAGTACAGGTTGTATATTATATATGGTACAGGTTGTATATTATATACACTACAGATTGTATATTATATATAGTACAGGTTGTATATTATATATAGTACAGGTTGTATATTATATATAGTACAGGTTGTATATTATACACAGTACGGCTATATGGTCCGCTCTATATCCAGACACCTGTACCAGGCTGCGGGCTGCCGTGGCCTCTTCCTCCTCTCCCCTCCTTTCCTGGTCGCCGCCGCCGTCCCTCCCGCTCCTCCTTCTCCTCCTCCCGCTGCTGTCGGTGCAGCATCCCCCAGTATCAGCGTGTACACAGCTCGGAGGACATGCGACTCTCCCGGGCCCCCCCGCCGCTCCTGGGGCCCGCCGCTGCCCGCCAGTTTGGGTGACCGCGCTCCCCCTGTGCTCCGGCCACTGTGATCTCACCCGCAGGGACGATGTGGACCCCAACTGAAGAGGAGAAATACGGAGTGGGTGAGTGTCAGCTCCCGGGCCCCGGGTATATTGTATATAGTGTGTGTGATATAATGTGACACCTCAACCGGACTGGACGTGACGGGAATACAGCACCAAGGTGGTGGGGGAAGTGCAGGAATGTGCCCGCAACACAGCACTGTGCACTTCACAACACAGACAACCCCTGCTACAAACATGGGGACACATATCAATAAACCCGGCTACGAACAGTGGGGCCAACACAACTCTACTCACCCGCTACAACATGTGGGGCACGACATCTCACTACAACCCAGCTACTCTCTCATGGGGCACACAACACTACACCCGCGTACCAACATGGAGGGCGCCACAACACTACAGACCCGGGCTACAACATGGGGCACACAACACTACACCCGGCTACAACAAAGGAGACACAACACAACACCCGGCTACAACAGGGGGCATCACACCTAACACTACACCCTCTACAACATGTGGGCACTCTAACACTAACACCCAGCTACAACATGGGGCACACAACACTACAAGCCCCGCTAATCAGACATAATTACACATCTCACACACCAAGCTACATCACATGGGCACACAGACACTACACCCGCTACATACAAAGTAACAAACACTACACCCGCAACAACAAGGGGCACACAACACACTACCAACCGGCTTCAACATGGGGCACACAACACTACACCCAGCTACAACATGGGGCACACAACACTACACCCGGCTACAACATGGGGCACACAACACTACACCCCACCCGTCAACAACATGTGTACACACACAACACTTACAAATCAACAACACCCGCTACAACATAAGTAACACAACACTACACCCAGCTACAACATGGGGCACACAACACTACACCCGCTACAACATAAGTAACACAACACTACACCCGCTACAACATGGGGCACACAACACTACACCCGGCTACAACATGGGGCACACAACACTACACCCGGCTACAACATGGGGCACACAACACTACACCCGGCTACAACATGGGGCACACAACACTACACCCGGCTACAACATGGGGCACACAACACTACACCCGCTACAACATGGGGCACACAACACTACACCCGACTACAACATGGGGCACACAACAAGCACTACACCAGCGACACATGGGCACCACAACACTTCACACCCGCCTACAACAAGGTATGGACCACACAACACTACACCCGGCTACAACATGGGGCACACAACACTACACCCGGCTACAACATGGGGCACACAACACTACACCCAGCTACAACATGGGGCACACAACACTACACCCGACTACAACATGGGGCACACAGCACTACACCCAGCTCTACACTTGGGTATCTACACACACACAAACACTACCACCCACGCCTACCCACCATGGGGCACACAACACTACACCCGGCTACAACATGGACCACACAACACTACACTCGGCTACACACCTGGGGCACACACCTACAACCCAGCTACAACATGGGGAACACAACACTATACACCCTAGACTACAACCAGGGGCATCGACAGCTCACTACACCCAGCTACCAACATGGTGGCACACCACTACACCCGGCTACTACATGGGGCAAACAACACTTCATCCAGCTACAACAGGGGCACACAACACTACACCCGCTACAACATGGGGCACACAACACTACACCCGGCTACAACATGGGGTACACAACACTACACCCAGCTACAACATGTGGCACACACACTTACACCCGGCACATCACAATGGGCCACACCACACTACACCCCTACAACATGGGTGCACACACTACACTACACCCGGACTACAACATGGTGGGCTCACACACACTACAGTCCCAGCTACAACATGGGCACACAACACTACAACCCGCCAACAACATGGGGCAACACAAACACTACACCCGCTACAAACATGGGCAAACAACACTACAACCCTTCTACAACATGGGGGCACCAACACTACACCCATCTACAACATGGGGCACACAACACTACACCACTACAAATCATGTGGCACACAGCACAACACCCCCAGCTACAACAAGGGCCACACAACACTACACCCGACTACAACATGGGGCACACAACACTACACCCAGCTACAACATGGGGCACACAACACTACACCCGCCTACAACATGGGGCACACAACACTACACCCCGCTACAACAACGGGGTCACACAACACTACAGCCTCTACTACATCATGGGGCAGCACAGCATACACCAGCTAAAACATGGGGCACACAACACTACACCCGCCTACAACATGGGGAACACAACACTACCACCCCTGGCTACAACAAGGGGCAACACAACACTACCCCCGGCTACAACATGGGGCACAACACTACAACCCAGACTACAACAATGGGGCACACCGACACACACCCGACTACAACATGGGGCACACAGCACTACACCCAGCTACAACATGGGGCACACAACACTACACCCGGCTACAACATGGGGCACACAACACTACACCCGACTACAACATGGGGCACACAACACTACACCCGGCTACAACATGGGGCACACAACACTACACCCGGCTACAACATAAGTAACACAACACTACACCCGCTACAACATGGTGGCACAACACTACCCCCGCTACAAACATGGGCACACAACATATACACAACCCGCCTACAACAATGGGGCACATCAACACTACACCCGTGCTACTAATATGGGGCACACAACAACTACAACCCGGACTACAACAAGGGACAACACAACACTACACCAGTCCATTTGGTAAGTCAACGTTCCCGCTTACAACATGGGACACACAACACTACACCCGGCTACAACATGGGGCACACAACACTACACCCGGCTACAACATGGGGCACACAACACTACACCCGGCTACAACATGGGGCACACAACACTACACCCGGCTACAACATGGGGCACACAACACTACACCCGACTACGACATGGGGTACACAACACTACACCCGCCTACAACATGGGGTACACAACACTACACCCGCCTACAACATGGGGCACACAACACTACACCCGCCTACAACATGGGGCACACAACACTACACCCGGCTACAACATGGGGCACACAACACTACACCCAGCTACAACATGGGGCACACAACACTACACCCGGCTACAACATGTCGGAGCACACCAACACACTACACCCGCCTACAAAATGGGGCACACAACACAACACCCCGCCTACACTTGGGGACACAACACATAACAAACACCCTGTCTACAACAAGGGACACACAACACTAACACAACGACCCCGGTCTACAACATGGGTTACACTACACCACACCCGCTTACAACATGGGACACACAACACTACACCCGGCTACAACATGGTACAGCACAACACTCAAAACAACCACCGCGGCTACAACATGGTTACACAACACTACACCCGGCTACAACATGGGGCAGACAACACTACACCCGGCTACGACATGGGGCACACAACACTACACCCGTCTACACAACAAGGGGCACACAGACACTACACCCAGCTACAACATTGGGGTGCACACAACACTACATCCCGTCATACAATCATGGGTGGCACACAACACTACAACCCGCCTACCCTGGGGCACCAACACTACACCCGCCTACAACATGGGGCACACAACACTACACCGGCTCTGCAGCCCACAACATGTGGACACACAAACACTACACACTACACCCGGCTACAACATGGGGTACACAACACTACACCCGCTTACAACATGGGACACACAACACTACACCCGGCTACAACATGGGACACACAACACTACACCCGGCTACAACATGGGGTACACAACACTACACCCGGCTACAACAAGTGAGACAACACTACACCGACTAACACCATGGGACCACACAACACTCCACCCGGCTACAACATGGTTATACACAACACTACTCAATACACCCGGCTAACAACATGGGGCACACAAACACTACACCCTCTACAACATGTGTGCACCACTACACTACACCCGGCTACAACATGGGGCAAACAACACTACACCCGGCTACAACATGGGGCAGACAACACTACACCCGGCTACGACATGGGGCACACAACACTACACCCGACTACGACATGGGGTACACAACACTACACCCGCCTACAACATGGGGTACACAACACTACACCCGCCTACAACATGGGGCACACAACACTACACCCGCCTACAACATGGGGCACACAACACTACACCCGGCTACAACATGGGGCACACAACACTACACCCGGCTACAACATGGGGCACACAACACTACACCAATCCCAGGGCTTAACAACATGGGCCACAACAACACTACACCGACTACGACATGGGGTAACCACTCCACTACACTCCGCCTACAACATTGGGGTACACAACACTACAGCACCCGGCTACAACATGGGGCACAACACTACACCCGCCTACAACATGGGGCACACAACACTACACCCGGCTACAACATGGGGCACACAACACTACACCCGGCTACAACATGGGGCACACAACACTACACCCGCCTACAACATGGGACACACACAGCGCACTACAGCACCCGTCTACAACAAGGACCACACACAACACTACAACCCGGTCACTACAGACATTGACCGACACAACCACTACACTCTGCTTAGAACATAAGGTACACAACACTACACCCAGCTACAACATGGGGCACACAACACTACATCCAACTACAACATAGGGTACACAACACTACACCCGGCTACAACAAAGGACACACAACACTACACCCGGCTACAACATGGGAAACACAACACTACAACTGACTACAACATGGGGCACAACACTACATCCAGCTACAACATGGTGCACACTAATATCTACACCCGGCTACAACAACGGTGCCCAACACTACAGATTGCTACTACATACGGTAGCACACAACACTACACCCCCCGCTACAACATTGGATGCCAACACTACATTTCCAGCTACAAACATGGGCACACAATACTACACACATGATACATATCATGCGTGCACACTCGCGCGACTACACACCCAGATACAACATTGGGGGCGATACAACCACTACAGCCCAGCTACAACATGCACAGGTGCACAACACACACACACCACCTACAACATGTGGTACACAAACACTACACCAGCTGCAACGATGGGATACACAACACAGACACCCCGGCTACAACATAAGGGGCACACAACACTACTACCCGGCTACAATACATGGGGCACACAGCACTACAACCTACACCCGGGCTACATCATGAGGTCCACACAACACTAATCACACCAGCTTACAACATTCGGGCACAACAAAACTACATCCCGCTACAACATAGGTACACACATTACAACCCCTGCACAAACATGGGGCATATACACTACACCAAAGCTACAGACATGGGGCTACACAACACTACATCCCCCGGCTACAACAGGGGCACACAACACACAACAGCCCGCTACAACAGGTGGCCACACAACATACACCAGCACCGACCATGGGCACCACAACACTACACCCGGCTACAACATGGGAAACACAACACTACAACCCGACTAACTAGCATGGGCTACAAACACTACACTACACCCGCCTACAACATGGGGCACACAACACTACTACTCCGCCTACAACCATGGGGCACCCAACACTAGCACCCGGCTACAACATTGGCATCTACAACCACTACACCCGGGCTGACAAAATGGTGCACACACACTAACCACCCGCCTACAACATGGGGACAACAGCAACACGGACACCCGGCTAACAAACACACAATGACCACACAACCTACACCCCTAGCTACAACATGGACCACACAACACTACACTCGGCTACAACATAAGGTACACAACACTACACCCAGCTACAACATGGGGCACACAACACTACATCCAACTACAGACAACTAGGTACACAACACTACACAACTCGCCTACAACAAAGACACACAGCCACCACTATCCGTTGATTCTAAACACTACACCCGGCTACAACATGGGAAACACAACACTACAACCGACTACAACATGGGGCACAACACTACATCCAGCTACAACATGGTGCACACAACACGACAACCGGCTACAACATGGGGCACACAACACTACAGATTGCTACATCATGGTGCACACAACACTACACCCGGCTACAACATGGAGCACAACACTACATCCAGCTACAACATGGGGCACACAATACTACACTCTGATACATCATGGTGCACACAACACTACACCCAGATACAACATGGGGCACACAACACTACACCCTGCTACATCATGGTGCGCAGAACACTACACTCAGATACAACATGGGGCATACAACACTACACCCAGCTACAACATGGGGTGCACAACACTACACCCGCCTACAACATGGGGTACACAACACTACACCCAGCTGCAACATGGGATACACAACACTACACCCGGCTACAACATAGGGCACACAACACTACACCCGGCTACAACATGGGGCACACAGCACTACACCCGGCTACATCATGGTCCACACAACACTACACCCAGCTACAACATGGGGCACACAACACTACACCCCTTAAAACATGGGCCCCCACAACACCCTGCACAAAGGGGGCACACAACACTACACCCAGCTACAACATGGTGCACACAACACTACACCCGGCTACAACATGGGGCACACAACATCCCCCACTAAAACATGGGTATACAACACAAACCCACTACAACATGGATACAAAAACATTCCCCCCTACAAACATGGTGCACCCAACCCAAAACCTGCTAAAACTGAGGCACACAACACCACCCCTGGATACATTATGGGGAAAAACCCAACACACACTGGATTTAATTTGGGAACACAACACTACACTCAGCTACAACATGGGGCAAACAACACTTCATCCAGCTACAACAGGGGCACACAACACTACACCTGGTTACATCATAGGACACACAACACTACACTCTGCTACAACATGGGGTACACAACACTTCACCCAGCTACAACATGGGGCACACAACACTATCCCGCTAAAAAATTTTACCCCCTGGTACAACATGGGAAACAAACACTTCACCGGGGATACAACAGGGGGAAACCAAACTTCCCCCGGCTACAACTGGGGCACACAACATATCCCGGCTCAACAGGGGCCAAAACACTACCCCTGGATCACATTTGGACAAAACACAAAAACCAGCAGAACAGGGGGGCCAAAAACACTCCCGGTTACATCATAGGACACACAACACTACACTCAGCTACAACGTGGGGCACACAACACTTCATCCAGCTACAACATGGGGCACACAGCACTAAACCCTGCTACAACATAAGTAACACAACACTACACCTGGATACAACATGGGGTACACAACACTACACCCAGCTACAACATAAGTAACACATCACTACACCTGGATACAACATGGGGTACACAACACTACACCCAGCTACAACATGGGACACACAACACTGCACCCGGTTACAACATGGGGCACACAACACTACACCTGGATACAACATGGGGCACACAACACTACACCCTGCTACAACATGGGGCACACAACACTACACTCAGCTACAACATGGGGCACACAACACCTCATCCAGCTACATGGGGCACACAGCACTAAACCCTTAAACATAAGTAACAAACACTAACCGGAAAACGGGGGGGTACAAACACACACCTCTAATAAAAAGGCACAAAACCACAACCCCCGGTACAAAAAATAATAACACAACACTACACCGGATACAACATGGTACACAGCACTACACCAGTACAACGGGGAAAACCACAACACAACCCCGGGGTTACAACATGGGGCACTCAACACTACACCCGGATACAGCACGGGGCAGACAACACTACACCCTGCTACAACATGGGGCACACAACACTACACCCGGCTACATTATGGGCACACAACAGTTCACCTGGTTACATCATAGGGCACACAACACTAAACCCGGCTACAGCATGGGGCACACAACACTTCACCTGGTTACAGCATGAGGCACACAACACTGCACCCGGATACAACATGGGGCACACAACACTACACCCGGCTACAACATGAGGCACACAACACTACTCCTGGATACATCATAGGGCATACTACACTACACCCGACCACATCATAGGGCACACTACACTACACCCAGCTACAACATGGGGTACAACACTATATCTGACTACAACATGGGGCACACAACACTACACCTGGATACAGCAAGGGGCACACAACACTGCACCCGAATACAACATAGGGCACACAACACTACACCTGGATACAGCAAGGGGCACACAACACTGCACCGGGCTACAACATTTGCCATACATCACTACACCTGAATACAACATGGGGAACACAACACTCCACCCTGCTACATAATAGGGCACACAACACTACACCCGGCTACAACATAAGGAACACAACACTGCACCTGGATACAACATAAGGAACACAACACTACACCCAGATAAAACATGGGGCACACAACACTACACCCGGATACAACATGGGGCACACAACACTACACCCGGATACAATATGGTGCACACAACACTACACCTGGCTACAACATGAGGCACACAACACTACACCTGGATACATCATGGGGCACACAACCCTGCACCCATCTACAACATAGGGCACGCAACACTTCACGTGGCTAGAACATGGAGCACACAACACTACACCCAGTTACACCGTAGGGCACACAACACTTCACCCGGCTACAACATGGGGCACACAACACTATACCCAGCTACAACAACTTTACACCTGGCTACAACATGGGACACACAACACTTCACCTGGATACAACATGGGGCACACAACACTGCACACGGATACAACATGGGGCACACAACACTAAACCCGACCACAACATGTAACATAAAACACTATACCCGGCTACAACATGAGGCACACAACACTACACCCGAATACATCATAGGCCACACTACACCGCACCCAGGTACAACATGGGGCACAACGCTACATGCAGCTACAACATGGGGCACAACACTACATCCGACTACAACATAATAGGGCACACTACACTACACCTGGATACAGCAAGGGGCACACAACACTACACCCGGCAATAACATTTGGCACACAACACTACACCCGGCTACAACATGGGGCACACAACACTACACCCGGCTACAACATGGGGCACACAACACTACACCCAGATACAATATGGGGAAAACAACACTACACCCAGCTACAACATGGGGCACACAACACTACACCCGCTACAACATGGGGCACACAACACTACACCCGGCTACAACATGGGGCACACAACACTACACCCAGCTACAACATGGGGCACACAATACTATGCCCTCTTACAACATGGTGCACACAACACTACACCTGGCTACAACATGAAGCACACAACACTACACCCGGATACATTATGGAGCACACAACACTACACCAAGCTACAACATGGGGTACACAAAACTATACCCGGCTATAAGAAGGGATACACAACACTACATGAAGCTGGAGCATGGGCGCACAACTCTTCACCTGGCTACATCACGTGACAACACTACATCCGGCTGCAACATGGGATACACAACACTACACTAAGCTACATTATGGGGCACACAACACTACACCAGACTACAATATGGGGCACACAGCACTGCACCTAGTTACAACATGGGGCACACAACACTACACCCGGCTACAACATGGGATACACAACACTACACAGGACTACAAAATGGGACACACAACACTACCTAAGCTACGACATGGGGCACATAACACTACAGCCGACAACAACATGGGACACACAACTATACTTGACTAGCGCATGGGCACACAACTCTACACCTGGCTATATCACGGGATACAGAACACTACATCCATCTACAACATGGGATGCAAAACACTACACTAAGCTACATCATGGTGCACACAACACTTCACCGGGCTACAACATGGGTCACTCAACACTACAGTCAGCTACAACATGGAGCACATAGCACACCTGGCTAAAACGTGAGACACACAACACTACAACCGTCTACAACATGGGGCACATAGCACTATACCCACCTACAACATGGGATACATAACACTACAACAAGGTACATCATGGGGCACACAACACTTCACCCGGCTACAACATGGGGCATAATAACACCGCACCCGGCTACAACATTGGGAACACAACACTACACTCAGCTACAACATGGGGCACATAGCTCACTTGGCTAAAACCCTACACCCGACTACAACGAGGAATACACAACACTATACCCGGCTAGAGCATGGGCACACAACTCTACACCTGGCTACATCACGGAACACACAACACTACATCCGGCTACAACATGGGGCACACAACACCATGCCAAGCTACAATATGAGGCACACAACACTACACGCTGCTACAAAGTGGGTCACACAATACTACACCCTGCTACAACATGGGACACACAACACTACACCAAGCTACATTATGGTGCACACAACACTACACCCAACAACAACATGGGACACACAAAACTATACTTGGCTACAACATGAGACACACAACACTATACCCGGCTACGACATGGGGCACACAACACTATACCCGGCTACATCATGGGATATGCATCACTACACCTGGGTACAGCATGGGAAAGACAGCACTACACCCCACCTTATACAACATACCACCCCTACACATCACCCAACATTTACACCACAGAATTTAAAACTACACCCGGCTACAACATGGGGCACACAACACTACACCCAGCTACAACATGGGGCACACAACACTACACCCGGCTACAACATGGGGCACACAACACTACATCCAGCTACAACATGGGGCACACAACACTACACCTGGATACAACATGGGACACACAACACTACATCCAGCTACAACATGGGGCACACAACACTACACCTGGATACAACATGGGACACACAACACTACATCCAGCTACAACATGGGTCCCAGAACACTACACTCAGCTACAACACAGCACTACACCCCACCTTATACACTGCCTCCCCCACCCTCCCTACATTTACACCACAGAATTTAAAACTACACTTGGCTACAACATGGGACACACAACACTACATCCAGCTACAACATGGGGCATACAACACTACACCCGGCTACAACATGGGACACACAACACTACATCCAGCTACAACATGGGGCACATAACACTACACCTGGATACAACATGGGACACACAACACTACATCCAGCTACAACATGGGGCACATAACACTACACCTGGATACAACATGGGACACACAACACTACATCCAGCTACAACATGGGGCACACAACACTATACTTGGCTACAACATGGGGCACACAACACTACATCCAGCTACAACATGGGGCACACAACACTACACCTGGATACAACATGGGACACACAACACTACATCCAGCTACAACATGGGTCCCAGAACACTACACTCAGCTACAACATGGGGCACACAACACTTCACCAGGCTACAACATGGGACACACAACACTACACCCGACTATATACATTTTACAGAATACACAGCACTACACCCGACCACATACACTACACAGTATACACAACGCTACACTTGGCTACAACATGGGATACACAATACTACACCCTGCCACATATACTACACCCTGCCACAAACACTACACAGAATATACAACACTGCACCTGGCTACAACATGCAATACAAAACACTATACCCGACCACATACACTAAACAGAATGCACAACACTATACCTGGCTGCAACATGGGATATACAGTTTTACACCCCACCACATACACTACGCCCTGCCACATATACTACGCAGAATATACAACACTACACCCTGCTGCAACATGCAATACACAACACTACACCCGACCACATACACTACACAGAATACACAACACTATACCGGGTTACAGCATGGTATACACAACACTATACTCAGCTACAAATGGGATACACAGCACTACACCTGACCACATATATGCTACAAAATAATACACCAACACACTAACAAACCCGAACCACATACACAAACCAAAAAAGAAATACACACAACCCTCCCCTAAAACAACAAATTTGGAAATACACAACACTATACTCAGCTACAAATGGGATATACAGCACTACACCTGACCACATATATGCTACATAGAATACACAACACCCCCCTAAAACCCAACTACATAAAACTTTACAGAATATACCAAAAAGGTTAGTACACCACCGAATCACCATTTGTCCCTTCACACCGAACAATTCACAATTACAAAACACCGACTACAAGATGGGAAACAAAACACTGCACCAGGCTACATACATTTCACAGAATGCACACCAGCCACATACACTAGACAGAATAAACAACACTACACCTGGCTGCAACATGGGATACACTTCACTACATCCTGCCTCATACACTGCACAAAATATACCACACCCGGTTACATATACTCAACAGAATACACAACACTACACCTGATACAATGTGGGATACGCAACACTACACCAAACCACATACACTATACAGAAAAACACTAACTCTACAAAATCCGGCAAACAAAAATGGGATACACAACACTACACAGAATACACAACACTACGCTCAGCTACAACATGGGATACACAAAACTACACCTAACTACTACATACACTCCCAAACGGAATATAACTTAACACCATACCCAAAACGCGGGCAAACATGGTACACAACACACCCTATAACCCAAACCCCCAGGGCACTGGATACAAACAAAGTATACACAACACTACAAAATACAGACCCCCATACACTACACACGGAAATACACAACATTTTCCCCCACATAACACTGACCGCTCAGCTAAAAAACATATACTCATTAAATAACAACAGTGAGAATACACAACTCTATACCCAACCACACAACACTACAACGTGGCACCCCCAATAAATAAAAAACAAAAAAAAACTTACCAACCACAAAATACCTCCAATCAATATAACCCGGCCACATGCACGGTACAGCATGGCATACATAACACTACATCCAGCCACATACAGTGTACAACATCGCATACACAACACTACACCTGGTCACATACACTGTACAACATGGAATATATAACACTCCACTTGACCACATACACCACACTATATACGCTGCACAACACAGGACACACAACACAATTCTATATACATTCAACAACACTGAATAAACACCACTACATCATATATACTGCACTGCAAAGGATCCACGCCACTACAGTGTTCATACTGCACAACACTACACCAAATAGACTTCACAGCCCAAGATACAGGCTGCTATGTCATATACACTGTACAACACAATACACAACACTGCACAGCATATGCACTGCACAGTACATGATATACAACACTACAACCCACCACATACACTACACATTAAGGAATGCATACTACTACACACCATATACAATGCTCAACACAGGATATACGCTGCTACATCACATACAGTGTATAACAGAGTACGCAATTCTACATTCATATACACTGTACAACACAGGATACACACCACTACAAAACACAGAATACAACACTGTATGCAGCACTACACTATATACACTGCAAAACACAGGATACACAGCGCTATACTGTGTACAGTACATAGCACAGTATAAACAACACCAGATACACACCACTACACAGCACAGGATACACAGCATTACACAATACACAACAAGGGAAAAAACAACCCCATCATACATTTTTCTATTACGTTGCGCCAAAAGGGCATACCCTCTACATTAACAACTCTATCCTGCATACACCTATACAACCTTTCCCAAAAAATACTGCCAATACGGATACATATCACTTCTGTACATTGTGTACACTACACAACACTGTATGCTGTAATATTCAGAATACACAACAGACCATCACAATAAACAGATTTTTTTTTTGTACTACACTCGCCCAACCAACTCTTTAATTTTCTCACCACTTAACAAATTCTTCATGACTACACTCACCAAAAACAACCCTTATTTAAATACACTCACCCCAAAAATACCCTTTATGTACACACTCAGCCAACACAATCCCTTTAGTTTACAATCAGCCCAACACAACCCTTCATGTACTACACCACCCCCAAAACAACCCTTCAGTATTACACTCAGCACAACAATCCCCTTTATGTAACCCAAACCGAACAATTTCATACATATACTTATACATATGCCCAAGACATAATTCCCATCCAATCTATCCATAGCACCCCTAAACAACTAACCATTATGTACTACAGTACAGATACCTAACACATTCTGTACATGTACTACACTCACAACATAGTATGCTGTATAAATTCAGGCAACACAACAGTACAATACTATAGAACACTGAATTTAACCCTAGCCAAACACACACCCTTCATGCACTACACTTACCTGAACATACCCCTCATATACTAAAATTAGGCTCACAACAACCTTTCATAACTACGTTAACAGCCCAAACAGCTCTCAAAAATTTCAAAACTCAGCCCAACACAATTCTTCATATACTACACTCAGCCCAACACATCCCTTCATGTATTACACTCAGCCCAACACATCCCTTCATGTACTACACTCAGCCCAACACAACCCTTCATGTACTACACTCAGCCCAACACAACCCTTCATGTACTACACTCAGCCCAACACAATCCTTCATGTACTACACTCAGCCCAACACAACCCGTCATGTATTACACTCAGCCCAACCCCACCCTTCATGTACTACACTCAGCACAACACACTCCTTTCTGTACTACACTCAGCCCAACACATCCCTTCTAGTACTACACTCAGCACAACACATCCCTTCATGTACTACACTCAGCCCAACACATCCCTTCATGTATTACACTCAGCCCAACACAACCCTTCATGTACTACACTCAGCCCAACACATCCCTTCATGTACTACACTCAGCCCAACACAACCCTTCATGTAATACACTCAGCCCAACACATCCCTTCATGTACTAAACTCAGCCCAACACATCCCTTCATGTACTACACTCAGCCCAACACAACCCTACATGTACTACACTCAGCCCAACACAATCATTCATGTACTACACTCAGCCCAACAACAATCCCTTCATGTACTAAACTCAGCCCAACACAACCTTATGTACTACACTCAGCCCAACACAAACCCTTCATGTACTACACTCAGCCCAACACAACCCTTCATGATACTACACTCAGCCCAACACAACCCTTCATGTATCTACCTCAGCCCAACACAACCCTTCATGTACTACACTCAGCCCAACACAATCCTTTATGTACTACACTCAGCCCAACACATCCCTTCATGTACTACACTCAGCCCAACACAATCCTTTATGTACTACACTCAGCCCAACACATCCCTTCATGTACTACACTCAGCCCAACACAACCCTTCATGTACTACACTCAGCCCAACACAACCCTTCAATGTACTACACACAGCCCAACACAACCCTTCATGTACTACACTCAGCCCAACACATCCCTTCATGTACTACACTCAGCCCAACACAACCCTACATGTTCTACACTCAGCACAACACAATCTTTCATGTACTACACTCAGCCCAACACATCCCTTCATGTACTACACTCAGCCCAACACAACCCTTCAGGTACTACACTCAGCCCAACACATCCCTTCATGTACTACACTCAGCCCAACACATCCCTTCACATACTACACTCAGCCCAACACAACCCTTCATGTACTACACTCAGCCCACACAACCCTTCATGTACTACACTCAGCCCAACACATCCTTATGTACTACACTCAGCCCAACACAACCCTTCATGTATCTACACTCCCGCCCAACACAACCCTTCACCTACTACACTCAGCCCAACACATCCCTTCACTTACTACACTAATCCCAACACATCCATTCATGTATTACTATCAGCCCAACACATCCCTTCATTTACTACACTCAGCCCAACACAACCCTTCATGTATTACACTCAGCCCAACACAACCCTTCACATACTACACTCAGCCCAACACAACCCTTTTATTACTTTCACTCAGCCCAACACAACCCTTCATGTACTACACTCAGCCCAACACATCCCTTCATGTATTACAATCAGCACCCAAAACATCCCTTCATGTACTACACTCAGCCCAACACATCCCTTCATGTACTACACTCAGCCCAACACAACCCTTCATGTACTACACTCAGCCCAACACATCCCTTCAAGTACTACACTCGGCCCAACACAACCCTTCACGTACTACACTCGGCCCAACACATCCCTTCATGTACTACACTCAGCCCAACACATCCCTTCATGTACTACACTCAGCCCAACACAACCCTTCATGTACTACACTCAGCCCAACACATCCCTTCATGTACTACACTCAGCCCAACACATCCCTTCATGTACTACACTCAGCCCAACACACCCCTTCATGTACTACACTCAGCTCCAACACAACCCTTCATGTTACTACACTCAGCCCAAACACATCCCTTTCATGTACTACACTCAGCCCAACACAACCCTTCATGTACTACACACAGCCCAACACAACCCATCAAATAAAACACAAAACCCAACACAATCCCTTCATGTACTACACTCAGCCCAACACAACCCTTCATGTATTACACTCAGCCCAACACATCCCCTTCATGTACTACACTCAGCCCAACACAACCCTTCATGTACTACACTCAGCCCAACACATCCCTTCATGTACTACACTCAGCCCAACACAACCCTTCATGTACTACACTCAGCCCAACACAACCCTTCATGTACTACACTCAGCCCAACACAACCCTTCATGTACTACACTCAGCCCAACACAATCCTTTATGTACTACACTCAGCCCAACACATCCCTTCATGTACTACACTCAGCCCAACACAAACCTTTATGTACTACACTCAGCACAACACACCCTTCATGTACTACACTCAGCCCAACACAACCCTTCATCTACTACACTCAGCCCAACACAATCCTTTATGTACTACACTCAGCCCAACACAACCCTTCATGTATTACACTCAGCCCAACACAATCCCTTCATGTACTACACTCAGCCCAACACATCCCTTCATGTACTACACTCAGCCCAACACAACCCTTCATGTACTACACTCAGCCCAACACATCCCTTCATGTATAAAACTCAGCCCAACACAAACCCTTCATGTACTACACTCAGCCCAACACAACCCTTCATATA
>JAODAL010017268.1:0-47500 GCA_025379985.1 Phyllomedusa bahiana | reverse complement strand
TTTCCAATTTTTTAGTGTTATGTGGGCCAAAAAAAGTTTAGCTATATAAAATTGGGTAGGAAAAAAGGGAAAAAAATGCGCTCTCTTTGTGTTTTTTATCTTTAGCTCCAGGAGTCAATTTTGGTTTAAAAAGGTTTTAGCTCACCTGAGTTGTTGTACTGAGATTGTACAACCCCATAAAAAAAAGCGTAAGAACCCCCAAAAGGGGTTCCCAAAAAAGAAGCAAAAGGCCAAAAAACGAAAATTTTCGGGGAAATCCCGAGATTATAAAAAAAACAAATTCTAAAAATAAACCTAAAATTAAAATGCTGTTAAAGGGCCCTGTTCACCCCGGGTTTAAAAAAAGGGCCCTATTTTTTGGTTTCCTTAAAATTTCCGCCAGTTGGGGTTCGCAAAAATTTGGGCTTGGGGGAAAAAGTCCCCCTAAATTTTCGGTAATCCACAGTTCTAAAAGAGAAAATATGGATTTCGTCTCCCTCCCTGCTGGCGAAATACGCCAAAAAGGGGGGGGATAATTTTTACCCTGTGAATTACCCCGGGCGGATACGCGCCCCTTTGGGAATGGGGAGGCATAGGCCGACGGAAAATGCCCGGGCCCCCCCCCTCCCCTCCCCCGCTTACCCCCCCCCGGGCCCCACGGGGTTTTAAATTTCGGGGCAGACTGGGAAAGACTTCCCCGTAAAAACCTGGAAAGGTTTTCACGGTATCACAATTTTCTTTCTGGGAAAAATCCCATTCGCTTTAAAGGAAAAAAAACGTTGGCCTGTTGGGTTTTTTTTAAAGAGAAACCCGTCAAATAGGGTTTTTGCCCCCCCTTTTTGGGGGAAAAACAAAAAGCTAGTTTTCAGAAAATGCTGTTTCCAGCGCTGTGTCCCTTAAAACCCGTAAGATGCTGTTTGTTTTTTATGTATTTAAAATGCTCAAAATCTACGTTTTTTAGCCAGGGAAAACATTTTCGAAGGAAATAATTTTTTTTTAAACCCCGCCCCCCCTGCGGCTAGCCCCGCCCCCAAAACAACTGATAACCCATTTTCTTTGAATGGTTTAAGAAACCCGAGAATAACTGTCAGTGGGGGGGGGGGGTAGCATTTTTGGGGGGTGGGGGGGTAACACTTGTCAGGAAAAAGATTTGAGGGGGGGAAATTGCTTTTAAAAAGGCCCCTTTTTTTCACACGGGTTTTTTTTTTGATCCGTTTTTTCGGAATTTTAACAATTGTCAGGTATTAACATTTGAGTTTTAATGGGAAAAGCAAAAAAAAAACCCTCGCTGTTTTCACGGGGGGAAACGGGGATGTGCTTTTGGGGGGCTCTCCTGCACTGGGGGGCTTTTTTTCACCCCCATGTCAATTTTTTATTGCGTTTTACCAAAATGGGGGAAAACCCATTGGGGATTTTAAAGGAGTCCGCCTTTTTGGCACCTGTTTCCAAAAAACGCTCCCCCCACCCCGGGAAAAGTAAAAAAGCTGCCTTTGCATCCCGGGGTACGGATGCGGGGGGGGAAAACGCAGTGATTTTGGGTGCAGGGTTGGGGTCGCGGAGAGGTTTGCGGGCGGGCCCCCGGCCCCCCAGGGGGAGCGGGCGGCGGGGGGGGGCGGAGGTGCGGGGGGCCCGTGGGGCGGTTGGTTTACAAGGGGGGGGAGCTGGGGGTGACATTTAACTAATGGAGTGGGGCTGACATATTTAAAAATGAAGGAAATTGACATATTTAAAAGAATGGGGGGGGGGGGGGGGGGGGGGGGGGAGGGGGGAAAAAAGAAAAGACCCCCTTTTCCGAAAAAAGCAGGGGAAAAAAAAACATTCAAACGGGGTCGAAATAAAAGGGATTCCCCCCCTGCTGGGGGGTTTTGCGGGGGCCCCCTTTTCCCCGGGGTTTCGCTTTCCCAATGCCAAAACGGACCGTTTTTTAAAAAAGGGTCCCCAAAACGCCCTTTTGAAAAAGCCCTTCTAAAAACTACAGCATCTTACAGAATATGGGACACAGTGCTGGAAACAGCATGTCTGACATTAGCTTGTGCTGCCTTCAGCAAGGGGGCATAAACTATGTGACAAATTCCCTTTAAGTGATCAGCAAGGATGTATTCATACCCAGACTGATAGAGTGACTTCCAAGTGGGCTCAAAGAATGCAACAAAAACATTCCCCAACACCGCCACTACCAGCTTGTATTCTTCCAGCAGTGGTTGCATGGTGTCTGATGTTTATTGTTTCTTGCCTAAAATCCTAACGTCCATCCATTCAATGAAGCAGAAACATGACTCATTGGAGAAGGCAGCCCTTTACTGATAGGAAAGGGCCAATTCTGATACTGCAGTTAAAAATTGAAGCCCTTTCTGCTGAAGCAACTTTGTTAGCAGAGGTTCAGTGACCATGCGTCTGCTTTGAAGATCTATTTAGACACATGTCTGCTAAAACCCTGGGTTATTTCGGTGGGGAACTGCTCCACTCTAGCATATCAGTCCATCCTCACGCACCTTTGTAGACAACGTTCTCCTATCACATCAATGGCAGGTGATGCTCCACAGTTTGCATATCACATATTCGCAATGGCTCCATTTGCCCACTCACTATATACTTTCACCACAGCAGCACATGAACAGTTCACAAACTGCAGTTTAGAAATACCGCCACCCTTAGTCCGAGAGCCAATAATCATCCCTTTCTGCAAATGATAAATTGCCCCTTTTAACCAGGACAGCATTGATGGATATGTGTGCAGACAGCCTATCATACACCTTATATATCAGCCAAGCCAGCTCACCACACGTGACTTTCTTTATTAACTACTCGCTGCCGATGTCGAAAGTAGGAAGTGGTCATAATAATGTGACTTGTCTGTATATATGCTCGGTGGTCACCTGTCCTCCAGCTCATTAATGCTGCATTCACACAGTGCGGTTCTGTTTCAGTAATTAAAAAAAACGCATTAAGATCATATTTGTAAAAGTCACTTATTTTTTTAACCCTATTTGCCGATTTTGCAATGGGCCAATTGGCTATGCAGTTTTTACAGATGACTAACCATTATTTCAGTTTTACCTGAAAAATCTCATAGCCAGTTACTATATCACAAAACTACCGCACATCAATGTGTTTTTTTTCCAGGTGCTGTATTGATATGATTTTTTTTAATGCAACAATACACCCTAAGGCTATGTTCACACGGTGTATTTGCAGGGCGTAATTACGCCCCGCAATTACGCCGTGTGGACGAGGGCGGGAGCGGGTGAGTGAGCAGGGGGCCGGCACTTCGCCGGCCCATAGACAATCACTGCTAGCGGCGCGTATACGCCGCTAGAAAGTGACATGTCGATTATCTCCCCGCCCGGCGGCTTCGCCGAGCAGGGAGAGGAGACGTAATCCATAGTTCTCTATGAGAACTGTGAATTACCGTAGTTACTAGGACGTATTCAGCCCGTAATTGGCGCACTTCGGCGCGTAATTACGGACCGAAATACGGCCCATTTTAAGCCGTGTGAACATGGCCTAAGGCTATGTCTCCACTCCACACAAAAACGTCCGTTTTTTCAGCGTTCTTAGAAAACGAAAAATTCTGAAAATGGACTTATAATGCTTTCCATTTCTGCAAAAAAAGTGCATAAAAAAAGTGCCAAAAAATGCAAAATTCGCCAAAAAACTGACGTTTTTCAGCAACCTTTGACAAACAGTGGACAAAAAACTCAGTTTTATGAACATTTTTAGGATTTGGTTTTCAGTGATTTTTTTGTCCAGTACCGTGTGGACATAGCCTAAAAACACATCTAAGCAGCCAATCATGTGGCAGCAATCTAATTCCAAATATAATGGACCTCTGATGGGGTGAAGGGCTCCATTTGAGACTGTTATAATGGTTGTGGCTGACTGGCGTAGGGTAAGTTCACACGGCTTAATTGCGGGGCGTACTGTACGCTCCGCAATTACACTGGGTGTTCGTGGAGTCACGCTGTTCGGCGCCCCATAGACATGCATTACTCGCGGTGTCACTTATCTCTCCTGACGTACAATACGATCGTATTGTACGCCCGGGGAAAGGAGGCGTAATCCACAGTTCTCTATGATAACTGTGGATTACCGTAATGATTGGGGCGCATTTCGCTTGTATTAGAGCACAGTATGCGGCGAAATACGCGGCGAAATGCGTCCCAAAATAAGCCGTGTGAACATACCCTTAAAGAAAACCATGGCTGCTGTCTTCCAGAAACAGTGCCACAACTGTCCATGGCTGGTACTGCATGTCAGCTCCATTGAACTGCATTGTGCTTAGCTGCAATTTCTTACGCAACCCGTGGATAGGTATGGTTCTGTTTGTAGAAGAAGGCAGTCTTGGTTGTCTAACCTTGGATAACCCTCAAAACCAAACCCGACATGGAGAGGTTTTCGGATTCTGCTCAGGATGTGAGCTTGGCTGATATGTTGGAGGCTTTTGGCGCCCATTAAGAATATATACAAAATGACAGCCACATGTCTTATGAGTATATTGTACATGCTTGTGGCACATCTTGGACAGTTTCTATATATGGGTCACGTTGAGTGGATATTAATGTGGGTGTAGGGAGCAGAGCTGCTGCTTATCCCAGTGACTCGCAGTCCATCAGGTCTAGGTATTGGTTATTGCGCGCTTTGGTTTTGGGTCGGGTTGGTTTGGCCTGACCAAAATTCTTCCAGCAATTGCAGGAAAATTGTGCAACCCTTTATTGTTTCCCCCATTACCAGAAAAGTTTGGGTTGGGCCGAACAGATCTGAGCTGATTCCTAAGCGCAGCACTAGTTTCCAGTAGGGAGAGACCCCTTGGCTGCAGCCTAATTACGTCTGTGTTCCCAACCTTTCCATATGTAGCGGCTCCTGACTGGCGCTGTGACTTGCCGCCTTTAGATCCAGAAACATCATCCCGGGGACAGAGCAGGATCCATGGACTGTGTCGTGCTCCTTGGCTATTTCCTTCTGATTGCACAGAAGGGGATTCGGGGGCATTAAGGCTCCAGATGTCAGGCTGTCATTTGGTGGAGGGCGGGGGACCCCTCTGCATCTGTCGCTAGAGATTTTGGTGGTCTCCACTATAATCCCTTCCATTGCAATTTTGTCTAAATAAATTGGCCTGAAGGCGCCTTCCTATGTGGCTCGCTGCCGTGTAGTCGATGATATTCATGTTCTATAATTACAGCAGAGGATGAGTGGGAAGCAACAGACGGTTTTATTCCACTCACTGACAAACAATGAGGTGTGCTGCAGATAAAGCTGTGTGCGCATCTGCTGTGTACACTATACGGAGCGATTTACTGTACACAGGAAGAGCGCACTACAGAGACCAGGGCATCCAGCAGAGGATCCCGGGGGCTGATCAGTGCTTCAGGTGTAGACATGTTACAATTGGATTCAGTCTAGACAATCCTCTGTGAGCTAGCACCCATCTCTCAGTGCAGGGAAAATGCATCAGTCTGGGTCCAGGTTGTTTAGCTCACAGAGGATTGTGTATACCAGGGTTTCTCAAACTTTTTAAACTGAGTTCCCATGCGATGGCAAACATGTGTAGACAAAACAGTGGCTGCCAATGTCCACATGAGTTTGCTGGTGACATCAATGTTTCTCAGATAAACCCCTCCGGCTATTGGTGACAGCAGTTTTGTTTGCATACATGACACCCCAACCATACCAGTAGACAAGGGTGATGTCTAAATCTCACCACCTGTGTTAAAGTCCAGGCTAAATGTAAAAATTTTGCAATAAAAACAAAAACATGAACCTAATTCAGTTAAATCAGACTGCTGCGGCTACGAATAGGCCTACGCAGCATGTAATATCTGCTATGAAACTGCCACCTCAACTTGGCCTCACCAACAACTCGGGGGCACCCCACAGAAGCACTCATCTAACTTGGATATAATTGTAACAAAGCCTCAGCTGTGAGAAGTATTAGGGCCTGTTTACACGGCAGAGGACAAATACCGGTCGGTTTATCCGACCGGTATTTATCCGGTTTTTGTGTCGTCCCTACGGCCGCGGTGGGGGGACAGCTTTTCTCCGCGATGAGCAAAGCCCTCCCCCTTCCCATTCACATTTTCATATTCCATCCGAAAAATGGACAGGAAGAATGAACATGCGCACAAATGTTTTTCGCGGCGGCCATGCCCACTGGGGACTGCTGCATCGGGTTTTCCCATAGAAGCCACGGGTGTGTGTCCGTTTGCGGTCGGTTTTTCAGATGTCTGCACAAACGGCAAACGTCTGACAAAACCGATCGGCCGCAAAACCATGACCTTGGGGGAACATGGCCTGCTAGGTCAGTTATTAATAAGGGCGACATGTAGGATTTTTTGTCAGTGCATATAGTAGAGTTAGAATGCGCCTGAATTATCGAACCTTGGTTTTCTACTGCAGGTCATAGGATTCTAAGTGCGTTTCTAGCTACAAAGTGGAACACTTCTGGGACTCAGGGTAAACCACTTTTAAATTGGTCACCTGTAGAATACTACGGTTGTGGTGTGACGCCTACAGAATGCCCCCTGATCTCAGGCACATTACAAAGTTCAGCGGGCGCTTTATAATGCGCCTAATTTTGGAGTGCGTCTGCTCATACATCGAGAGCACAGGGCTGCGCAAGTTTTTGGGCCAAAAGGACGCCAAACTTCTGGTGCAGCCCCGTACATACATGTCGCTCTAAATGTTCTCCATTAAGGAAAGCAGAGATTTGAAATTAAAGCACAATTTCTATAAGAAAGTAACAGAATTTTTTTTCTTTATTTTGCAGTCATTTTTATTTAAAACCTCTGCAAATTTTTATAATCCAAGTGAATTGTTGAAATTTTGATCCTGTTAATGCTTAGATACAAACTGTTGTCTTTGAAGAGATTAGATTTGCTCTTATCTCTAAATAAATTGTCTGAATAAAATCCTTTATTTCCAGTTGTTGTCTCAATACCTGTCCCCTCCCCAGTTCTTTTGATTTTATAGATGATTTCTGCTGGAACCGTACAGTGACATTAAAGGGGGTCTGTGACATCTCCTGATGTGTCTGTTTGGTAAATCCTTGTGTTCCACTATGGAAATAAACAATCCTGGTGCTATTCTTCTTATCATCTCCTGTGTTGTGCTGATTCCTCTGTTATCCTCCCTAGAACTTTATTACTGAATTTGTCAGCTGGGGTACGTGAGTAACAATCCATTTTCAGAGGGGGGATGACCTGTTACCTGCAGATATTGACTGTCAGCACTGATTGGACAATATCAGACTTCTCAGGGAGACAGCCTCACTTGGTAACACCCAGCTGACAGATTGGTAATGAATTTTTAAGAGGAATAACGGAGGAACAGCACAACACAGAGATATAAGAGAAGATGTTCCAGAATTGTTATTTCACAGGGAACACAAGAATTTACCCAAACAGACATACTATATTATAAACAGTCACAGCCAGGTGTGTGCACTCTACCATCCTTGGTAGACCTGACCGGGTTGAGGCGTAAGGGGCTGTCACCTTCCCATTTTCTTTGCTCTGGTTGCTGTTTTCCTTACTGCCCAGATGTATTCATTCAAACACGTGGGCGGTATAGGCAAGAGACCCTGCTCTGCCATCAGTCCACCGCTTGCCTGTACATGCACATTCCCGATGCTGCTATAACAACACTCCACAGCAGCTTTGGGATGCAACTTCAAAGGGACCAGAGAGTCCGCTGTGGGATCTACCTGTTGCATCTAACCCTGCTCTGTAATATCGGAGGCAGGGGCCGAAAGCTGTCCCACAGTGACAGTGCTGCAAGAAGACCAGCCTAAGACCATAGCTCTGTTTTTTTGGTCTATTTTTAAGCGGGTTCATTATTAGATCTGGCAAAATCTACTGTAACCAGAGCCCATAGACTGCAATAGAAAATCTGAGCTGAAGTCTACACAGCATGGATTTCCTAATTTCGGGTTTCTAAACTGCCAAATTCCGACGGAATATAGAACATATTTTATCTTTCGCCGTATTACTATTACAACTGATTCTACCGTGTTTCCCCAAAAAATAACGTCATCCCCGAAAAAAAAAAAAAAATATTAAGACATAGTACGATGTTGTTTTTTTTAGCTTAGATAAATCTAATGCTCCCTCTGAACAATAAGACCTACTGGTGTCATTGTCTCAACAGCACTATCACCTCCACACAAACATTTGTTAGTGGATGGAAATATATCGACTTATCAAATACATTTCTTCTAAGGTTCGTCTACGTCTGTGGAACTACAAGTCTCAGCCATCCCAACCGACATTATATGTCTAGCTTCTACTGGGCTTCGTTTAAATGGTACATTCTTGTCTAGATAATTTCGCCCAGCTCGGTCTTCCATAATTTATCCTGTGTTTATTTTGTATAGCCATCAATCCAGATACTCACCTTGAAGTTTCTTGCTCTGTGCAGAGCTTTTGCTTAGCTCACACGTTTTACGAACACCTGAATTGCCCTAATGCTCAGAATTTTGAACTCCATCAAGTTGAGTTATAAGTTGCCAGTAGCCTGTGGTCTGTGGAACCACGAGGTTCTCTGGGGGCCAAATTTCTCGTGCCAAATTTAGAAGTGCATAATCCCTCAGAATTCATCCAGAATTGAGCACCTGAACGTGACGCATACAGGGAGAAGCGGACTCTCGCACTTTTTGTATGTTGTTACACTTACTTTTGATACATACTCCTTATTTACCATTGCTTGCTAATTACTTTCTACACTTGCAGCAACTCTGCCCTCTATTTACAACCCTACTCTTGACACTCAGACGCAAGTTTATCCAAATGAGCTCCAATCTCTCCTTCCCTCACCTATGTACTCATCCCAACACGCTTATTTTCCCACTTCATACCACACCCAATCCTCAAGTCACATATTACCTGCACAAACGCGCTTCATATTTTCATCACTGACCCAATCTGCTATCTCTTTCATTATCCTGCATCTCGACGCTGCAGGGACATCTCTCCCAACCCCGGGGGTCCACCTTCCTTTACTGCTCATCCCACTCCTCCTCTGCCGCCCATAGAAACACTTTGCTATACCTTGCTTGCCATTCGCTGTACGCCTTATTCTGCCCTATTTTTTAAGTGTGCTCTATGGACGGTAACCGATCTCGTCTGCATACAAACTCATGCTGTTCCATGACCTTTTATCCTCCAACTCCCATTCAACACTGATGGCCCTACAAGGGAAACCTGGATCCAGCAAATCTGACACCCGCTCTTCCATTGACGCTCTAACTTCACTGGTGGGCTACACGTCACCTCACCCCCCTGGACCTGAGAAACAAGGCCAGGTGGAGGAGTTGGCATATTTTTCTCTCTCCCACAACTGCACTACAAGGTCACGCTTCCTCCTGCACCCTCCCTCACTTTTCCCTCCTTTGAGTCCACACCACTCGACTCACTTTCAGCCATTTTCCATCTGAGTCGCAAGTCGGTCATACAGACCCCCGCGCTCCTCCCCGCCAGTTTATTGGGATAATTTTGCGCCTGGCTCCCAAACTTCCCTCTCTTTCTGAAATGCCACTCTCATCATGGTGTGATTTCAAATCCCCCCTTGATGACCCATGTATCCTTTGCCTCACTGTTTCTATTCATTAACCTCCTCTCATGGCCTCTTGCAGTTTCCTGACTCCCCATAACCCACAAAGGATGGGAGGGGAAACTTCTCTGGATTGGTCATCTGTCATCTTTCTCAATTTCTAACTTCACTAATTCTCCTTATGATCTCTCTGACCGACAATCATTATCTCCCTTAATTATCACTAATTTCTCAGCCTTCTCTGGTCAAACCATGCCCAATCTGTCATCCATACAGAAATATCCGCTCATTAATACTCAGGAAACTCTAAGACACCCATACAGTCCTCACTGCCCCATTCTACTCCCTCCTCCTGTCAAGACCATGGCTATTCAAAACGTTACCAATGAAAAACTCTCACAAACCACCCTGTATACAGGTTTGGCACTCATCACACACCGCACCACCAGAGTCAGACGCCCGCAGCCTTGGCACACACCTCAGACTCGATTTCTACAGCGATGTTTCCAGGTGTTGGCTGAGCGGCAGTTTTTTGCGGGGGATGAGAAAAGTCAAAGCTACCCTGCAGACTTTCTACACTACAAATTACATGCTCAGGACTTATCACATGCCTTACTGCGGCTCGCCAAAACTAAAATATTTCACAATCCCTCATCTCCACATACACAAACAAACCCAAAACGCCTCTTTTGTCAACTTCCACTCCTCTAAGGCCTAGAAAGCGAAGCGCTCCGGTCACTGACTCTGTGCTGAAGACCTGGCCAATCCTTACATAGGGACAAAATTGAAACTATCCGGATAAAAAAACATATAACTCAGTCTCACCAAATAATACCCATTCCTGTCCCTCCCCACAAGTCTCTAATTACGCGCTGCCCTTGACCACGTCCGGAAGAGGAAGAAGTGTCCACGGCCTCTCCTGTCTTGATCGTTCCTCACCACCTGCTCTACTGACCCCATTTCCATTACCCACCTCGCGTCCAAGTCCTATTTCTCCAGCTGTCCTCTCTCCCACCTTAAGGCCTATCTGTACCTCACCCTCTCTCTCTCCACTGGGATCTTTCCATCTTCCTTCAAAACACTCCATCAAACCCCTTTTATAAAAAAGACCTCTCTGGACCGTCCTATGCTGATAGAACCTACCACCAGGTCTCTCTACTGCCTTCATCTCTAATTACTCCAGGTAAGCATTGGTCTACCTCGCCTAATCCGCTGATCTCTCTGCTAACTACTCTTCTTGAAGCTGCATTCAGTTTCACCGACCCTTCACTCCACCGGAGCATGCCTTAGTTAAGTCTCAAATGAAACCTCATAAACAGCAAAAATCTCCGTGGGTAACTATTCATTGTTGCTTCTCTTGGACTCTCTGCAGCATTTGAAACTGTGGATCACCAACTTCTACTCAGCATGCTCAGCACCTTTTGGCCTCCAGGACACCGCTCTCGCTTGGTTCTCGTCCTACTACTCTATGACGCTCCCTTAAGTGTCTCGTTTTTGGTTTGACCTCTCTCATCTCCTCTTGATGTTGGCGGTTTCCTCAGGGATCAGTTCTAGGTCTCTCCCTCTTTTCATTGTACACAGCCCCCCATTGGACAAACCATCAGTAGCTTTGGTTCCCAGTACATCTTTATGCGGATGACATCCAAATATACACCCTCCCTCCCGTGACATCCCACTTTCCAAAACGCCTTGTCTAACAAAACACCAGTGACTGTCATGTCCGCTGTCTCTGACTTCATGTCCTCTCTCTCCATCTGAAACTTAAACCTCACTAAGACTGAACTTATTGTCTTTCCGCCATCTACTACAACCACCCCCCCCCCCCCTCCTGCTCATTTCTGTTTCTGTATGTGGTACCACCATTTTCCTTGCCAGCAGGCCCGCCACTGTCTAGGGGTTTTATTGGATTCGTATCTGACTTCTTCCCCCCCCTTTAGATATCCAATCCCCTTCGCCGCTCCTGTCCTACTGCACCTCAAGAATATCTCCAAAATCCCGTCCAATTCTCACTGTGGAAAAACAACTCAATCTCTCATTATGTCTTCTTATTATCTTTCTTCTCTTGTCTTACGCAACTCCTTGCTTATCGGTTCTCCCTCTCTGCAAACTCTCCTCTCCAGTCTGTCCAGAATTGCAGAGCCAGGCTAGTCTTTCTCTCCAGACCGCTTTACTGTTGCTCTACCATGTGTCAGTCACTGCACTGGTTGCCCATCTAGTACATGATTCTGTAAAAAACCAGCACCTCTCCACACCTTTAAAGTCTCTCCACTGCGCTGCTTCCTCCATACATCTCCTCCCTTGTCTCTTGTCTACCGCCCTTACCCCTGTGCTTATCCCGCTACTGCTGATGATATCAGAATACATTCCTCAATCATCCAACCTCCATGCCCCGCCTACAAGATTTCACTGTGGTGGCTCCAATTCTATGGGAATTGCTAACGCGGTGAGATCAGGCACAATTCACAACCCTCACAGTTTTTAAGAGGGCCCTGGAAATACATCTTCTCGGCCTGGCCCACCAAGATCCCTACTAACTGCCATCAACCACATTCTGTCACTACATGCACTTGGGATCACAGGCACTATCTGTATATAGATTGTACTCTCTGGGTGCGCCAAAGGGTTCATCATTTTTATGTGTAAACACCCCTATTTATGGAAACATGGCCGGACCATTGTAACTAGGCACTTCTTACCGTATGTTTCACCATACCTCCCTAATTGGTTTTTTTTTGTTTTTAAAAAGCTTCTCACGAGCAGGGCCCTCACACCTTGGCGTCCTCATTTGTAAGTACTTTTAATGTGTTAATGTCTGTAAGTCTTACCCTTGAATTGTTAAAGTGCTGCGGAAATATGTTGGCGATAGAATTAAAGGATTACTTATTATTATATAATTACTTGTATTAAAAAATCCAGTGGATTTAGATCCAGTATCTCAGGGGTGAAGGGCTTTTACTTTCACTTTTGTAAGTCAGGAGATCCTACAGGAAGCTGTGGAAGATACCAGCTGACTGCATAGCTGCTTGTACAGGGTGATCTGAGTCTCTCACTACATACACTGCAGGCATAGCACACTGATGAGATAGTGAGGTTACCTGTTCCTTCAGAGCTTGGCTGGTTCTGCTGATGTTTGTGATGACAGGACTACAGTGTATTAATAAATTAGGAATTTTTTTGGTTCAACAATAAATGTGAATTCTTGTTCATAGAAAAATAAGACAACCCCTGAAACATAGACGCTTGTGGCATCCTTAGCAAGAAATTCATATCAACGCCAATGTCTTATCTTTTGGGGAAACAGGGTAGTACAGGTCTATGTACTAGGCCGGCCAAAATCCGGAAACCAACCACGGCTTCTGTCGCAAACCCGCGGCAAAAACCGTGGTATGGCGATATTAAAATTTGGTCAGATTTATGATGGAATTTCAACATTACCGTGTAGACATAGCCTTAAAGGTGGAGACATAGAGAACTGCTCCAGGGCTGCTGTGCATGCCCTGGAGCAGTTTGTCTGTGTCCTAGCGAGATCAGGATGCTGTGGCTGGGGCCTGGTTAAAGTATGCACATATTGGTATGGCTACCCATTGCCCAAGCCGAATTCGTTTCAAGTTACTAAACCCTCACTACAAGGCTCTCCGATAACCTCTCCCCTTCATACCTCTCTGCTCTAATTCACAGACTACCTCACCACCTCTCGCTTTATCCAATCCTACACTAGACCTTCTTAGTCTGCTCTTCCTCTTATCAGCTCCTCACTAAATGTCTCCAAGTCCAGTTCTACATCGTGCCTTCACCCATTCTCTAGAAACGCTCTGCCCCAAACTCCATCAGACTCTCACCCCACATTTCACCTGTTTAAAAAGGCCACCCGTTTTACCCAATATCTTCTGGTTTGTTATCAACCACATTAACCCACAACACAGTACACCTCAGGCCCTCCATACATGTCACGTACCAATCCACCTTCTGTCGCCCCCCTTCTTCCTTGTAGGATTGTAAAGCCCTCGCGGGCAGGGTTCCTTTTCCTCTATCCTGTTAATCGTCATTTTTCGGTTTCACCATTGTGTTTGTTCAAATTGTGTTATGGTATGTATACTCCCCTTGAAATGTACAGTGCCCTGGAATGTAAATGGCGCTCTAAATAATAATAATAATAATAATAAATCCCTGAGATTCCAGCCATAAAATACGTCAGCATGACACTGTTGAAATCACACAAGGGTGTTTAGGAACTATGTATACACCAGAGCAAACCGGTGGTGGAACAGAAGTGTATTAGGCAAATGAGGCATCATTTAAAAATTATTAGGAAATTGCTTATTTTTAACTAGCATTTCTCATCATGGGAATAACTTTAAGATATCCACGTTTTTGCTCTTAGTTGTAACAGAAGCAATTATTTAAGGACTTTTATAAGAAGTCTGTTGAGTAACTTTGCACATACACATACCTCCCAACTTTTAGAGATTGCAAAGAGGGACACATCCGGCCACACCTCTATCCACACCCAAAACCACATGATCATACACCACAAGACCTTTCCGTAACCACGGCCCAATTAACAGTACTGCCAACTTTTTAGGACAGCCAAAAAATGGGACACTATTTTCAGGACCCTGCATTGTATCACAATGATGAAATATTTAAAGTAGTATCAGTTGTTATTGTAATACATACATCGAGGAAGCGAATATTTACTTTTTAAAGTAAGATAATCAATTTATTGATGCAAATCTATTTCCCAAATGAAAAAGAGGGACATTTATAGAGCTAAGGGTTAAAAATAGGGACTGTCCCTCCAAAATAGAGGCACTTGGGAGGTATGCATACTTGCTTTCCTTAGGTTGAACTATTTTCATGCAGAATGGAATTTGCATGAAAATCTTAGTAATCTGCGTCTTATTCTTTTTAATGGGGATTCACAGCACAGTTCACACTGACAACAGTTCGGTTTTTTTTTTGTACATTTAATTAAATTTCACAATTCAGAAAAAGTGATATATAACTTTGACATCCTGTCAGACTCCTCATTAAGTAGTCTAGCCAGTGAATGGGGCTATCCATATCCGAAACCACAGCCAAATCTGTGTCAGACAAGCTGCAAATCCTTAGCAGGTCTGAGGTTTTTTTTCCACAGATTCCATGGCAGAGTTTTCTGATGGAAATTCCATGGTGTGAATGTGCCTTAGGAAGTAGCTCGTTTAGTCACAGGAGTGTGATCCAAGGACAAAAGTATAACAATTTAGTTTTCACGAATGTTACATTGAATTTCACATCTGTGTAGATTTAGAGGGGTGTTGGATGACATAGAGGGACCATCCCATGACAACACCAATTCACTTTCAATTATTACAAGATGTTATTACTTTTCAGTAAGGTGATGTAATCCCACAGTTGAGGGAGAGGACTCCATCCATCTCTGATTATACAAGAGTTGAGGGCTCTATGGTGGACCTTCACTAGCTAATGTCAGTGCAGCAGATTGCTGAGGGGTTTCCTCATTTTGTGGCTGTCACATCTCATGGTTGCCTCATTTTGTGGCTGTCACATCCTATAGCTGCCTCCTTTTGCGGCTGTCATATCCTATAGCTGACGCATTTTGTGGCTGTCACATCCTATAGCTGCCTCCTTTTGTGGCTGTCACATCCTATAGCTGCCCCTTTTGCGGCTGTCATATCCTATAGCTGCCTCCTTTTGTTGCTGTCACATCATATAGCTGACACATTTTGTGGCTGTCACATCTTGTGGCTGTCACTTTCTATAGCTGCTGCCTTTTGTGGCTGTCACACTTTGTGGCTGTCATCCTATAGCTGCCTCCTTTTGTGGCTGTCACATCCTATAGCTGCCTCCTTTTGTGGCTGTCACATCCTATAGCTGTCTCCTTTTGTCGCTGCCACATCCTATAGCGGCCTCCTTTTGTGGCTGTCACATCCTATAGCTGCCTCCTTTTGTGGCTGTCACATCCTATAGCTGCCTCCTTTTGTGGCTGTCACATCCTATAGCTGTCTCCTTTTGTCGCTGCTACATCCTATAGCTGCCTCCTTTTGTGGCTGTCACATTCTATAGCTGCCCCCTGTTGCGGCTGTTCATTATCATGTAGCTGCCACTCCTTTTGGTGGCTGTACATCATATAGCGAACATTTTGTGGGCTGGTCACCATCTTGTTGCTGCCCCCTTTTGTGGCTGTCAAATCCTATAGCTGCTGCCTTTTGTGGCTGTCACACTTTGTGGCTGTCACATCCTATAGCTGCCTCTTTTTGTGGCTGTCACATCCTATATAGCTGTCTCATTTTGTGGCTGTCACAGCCTATTGTTGCTGCCTTTTTTGGCTGTCACACCTTGTGGCTGTCTCATTTTGTGGCTGTCACATCCTATAGCTGACGCAGTTTGTGGCTGTCAACTGGTTGCTGTCAATTCCTATAGCTGACGCATTTTGTGGCTGTCTCATTTTGTGGCTGTCACATCCTATAGCTGCTACCTTTTGTGGCTGTCACACCTTGTGGCTGTCACACCTTGTGGCTGTCACATCCTATAGCTGCTGCCTTTTGTGGCTGTCACACCTTGTGGCTGTCTCATGTTGAGAGCTGTCACATCATTATAGGCTGCTATCTTTTGTGGCTGTCACACCTTGTGGCTGTCACATCACTTTCTTGCCTGTTGTATCCTGTGGCTGCTTTTTTTTGTTTTATGTGGCTGTTACCCTTTTTGGAGCTGCCTCATTTTGTAGCTTTGTTGCATCCGGCTGAACTGCACAGAGGATTAGTAGAATGTAACAAAAGATGGCTACACAAGGAGACAAATAACAGCCTTAACAATGGAGCGACTGCTGATTGAGAGCGCAGCTCCGGCCTCCCAGCCCTGGATATTAATGCAGCGCATAGTATGCCTCTGTATTACCAGCAGCTGTGCACCGCAGGAGACAGATTGTGTGAATTTCCCAGATTGACTGACCCTTTATGGGCTGAACTGTCTGGGAAGATGATTATTTCTTATTATTGGCTGAACGGTCACATGACCAGCATCGTCCTTTAAGACTAAGAGTCTGTGGGGGTAGCCATAGAAAATCCTTATGTCACATGATCCCTCTCAGTTCTTCGGAAGTTTGGACTTCAACCATTGAGATTCCAACTCTTGTTCGCCTGTCACCATAGAATTTAGACTGTGGCTTTTATAAAGTATAGGAAGCAAAATACAGGGCACCAGACGTAATAATTGGGGTCGTTAGCTGTTAAAGAGGATCTGGGTCAATCCCAGACATGTCAGATTTAAGTAAATACTAGTATTCCACATAATATACATTGGGGAAAAAAAGTATTTAGTCAGCCACCAATTGTGCAAGTTCTCCCACGTAAAAAGATGCGAGAGGCCTGACATTGACATCATAGGTCGACCTCAACTATAAGAGACAAAGGGCCACATGTATGAAAACTGTTTAGGTCTAAAACGCACTTTTTTGCCCATATTAACCCATGGGCAAAAAGGTGAGTTTTAGGCCTAAACAGTTTTTATACACGTGACCCTAAATGAGAAAACTTAGAGCACGAAAATGCTGACAAGGAAATGTCAGTCTGTAAACTCCTACACTTAACAACAGCTCAACAACAATTAGGAGAAAGTGTATCTAACATATAACATTTATTTCAATAAGATTAAAAAATCTCTATAGAGCAAACAATGACCCAAAACATATAATCAAAAGTGCACATAAAAACGGTAGGTATATGGTATTGGAACAATATCACTGTCCCTATTACAATCCTACATATCTAACCATAGGTCCCTACCTAGCAAAAATAGGGCACCCGCACCAATAAAGAGCGAACCTCTACAGGAACCAACCCCAACTATGCAAAGCCACTATTATACCCTATACTGGTGAGTACAATACAAAATCTCAGTTAACAATAATGTCCCAACATGTTTCTACCTTACTTGTGGCGTCATCAGGGGACTGAAAATAGCCAGTAACAGAGACTAAAGCTCGGTTAATGTTATACTAGGTCAAAGAACCAATACATCTAGTAGCATATGGCTCCGATATCACGGAGGGCTATGGTGCGCCGAGCTTTATTCTCAGTTACTGGCTATTTTCAGTCCCCTGATGACGCCACAAGTAAGGTAGAAACATGTTGGGACATTATTGTTAACTGAGATTTTGTATTGTACTCACCCGTATAGAGTATATTAGTGGCTTTTCATAGTAGGGCTTGGTTCCAGTACAGGGTCGCTCTTTATTGGAGCAGGTGCCCTATTTTTGCTAGGTATGGACCTATGGTAGATATGTAGGATTGTACTAGGGACAGTGATATTGTTCCAATACCATATACCTACCGTTTTATGTGCACTTTTGATTATATGTTTGGGTCATTGTTTGCTCTATAGAGATTTTTTAATCTTATTGAAATAAATGTTATATTTTAGATACACTTTCTCCTAATTGTTGTTGAGCCTAAATGATAAAACAAATACCGAAAATAACATTGTCTGATTTGGAAAAAATTTATTTGCAAATTAGGGTGGAAAAGTATTGGAAAAGGCTGTGTCAACTGACCCTTAAAGGGGAACGCCACAATATGAATGACACTGAATATTTGACTGAAGTCTTGCTGCCCTTCTTCTTCGTCATGATGACTTTTCCAATCCAGTGATCTAATCATTCAGCGTCGTTATGAAATGTCAGGGAGGCTTTCTGGATCTAAATCGCCATCCACATCATTGTCTACAATCTTCTAATCACCATTTAAAGAGATCTCAGTGTGCAAGGTCACACCCCCTGGAATGGTAACACCCATTTGACAGATTCAGTAATACATTTCTAGGAGGAATAACAGAGGAACATCACAACACAGAGATATAAGAGGTACAAGTATGTACTAAAACAGACACGTCAGGAGATGTCACGGGTCTTCTTTAACAAACTCTCAGCTTTGTGAGCAGGACTAGATCAGGAAAGGTTTTCAGCCCCCTTATGCTGGCAGATATTTTGGAAATGCAGAGGAATTTGAACTCTTTAATTCTTAGTTATGTATTCTTGGATTTGGGTTCCTGAGACTTATGTAAGCAGTGTTGGTTATTGGTGTCTCCATGTTGTTTCATACCATCACTCAGGATAAGTGCATCTATTGACAGTGTACCCCGTTATATCAAGAGTGGAAGGTAAACGAACCAGTCCCCATTTCATCTTGAAGATTTTCTGGCCAAAAATATTAATAATAATGCTATGAGGTGTTGCTTCCACACTGCCCTGTTTGGATGTCAGTCTTCACTGTATTTCTGGAATTATGTTCATGAATCAGGAAGCTGAGGACTAAGGCTCCTTCCACACGTCGAGTATTTCAAGTTGGAATCCACACGGACTCCGACTTAAAATGCTCGTCTAAAACCGAAAGTTAACCATCCCCATTGACCTCAATAGAAAATATGCCTTGTAGTTCATATAATGCTTATTTTATCAGTCACTTTTTAAGAGTATAAAAAACATATTACTTAGAACATGTTCATTCTTCTGTTGTATTCCACATGGACAATTTACTGTTGAGGTCAATGGGGATGGCTAAAAACTTAGGGCGACATGTCCCAAAACGCAAATGGCAGTTTTTTGGTCTATTTTGCTGCAAAAACACTTTTTACGCCATATTCTCGATGTAAATGAACTGTCGTACACCAAAACTAGGCGCATTATACGCTGGCACGACACGTTGTAATGCGCCAAAAAATTATACGTTGTGCGCCTCCATAACGCAATGCACCTATTGAGGTGCATTATATACACTAGTAATGATATGCTATGTGCCGCGATTTGCGCAATGCACCTTTTTAGGCGCAATGCTCCTTTTTAGGCGGATTAAGTTTAATATGCAAGGTATACCTGACGCCAGATTTTTGAGAGGATCGTACTCTCTGGCGCACTTTACACTGATTTAATGTGTCTAAAAACTGCCGTGGAGACGCCAATTTTCAGACATGTCGCCTTTAGTGTAAAATGCGTCAACAAACTTTTGTATGTCGCTTTGAAAGCGGATCCACATCCAAAACCCCATATAAATGAATGAGACTCGTTTTCTGACTGTAGATCCGCCAGAAAAAAAACACAAAAATCCACATGACATACTTGATGAAAACCATGTTGTCTGACAGTAGAATTTGACGAGAATCAAACGAGTTAAAGGGGATTTATCGTTTGAGCTGCTCGTGCTGTTCTGCTAATTTTCTCAGATTGAGTTTGAAATCCAGGGGCGTGTTCTTCCTCTCAGCAGGCGTGTCTCCCCTCCCAGCAGGCGTGTCTGTCCTCACTGAAGAACTGTGACATCATCATTTTGTTTGAAGCAGGGGATGCAGAGGGTTGTCTGGATATAACAGCTCTGTAGCCTCCTGCATGCTTATGTCTGCAGCCTTGAGGCTCCACAAGCTGCAGCAAGCACCTATTATATCTATTATATCTCTTAGTTTACACACTGAAAGCCAGCAGCTTTTACTTCTGTTCTAGTGGTATTCAACCAAATTGTACTGACAACAGGCAGAGACCTTTACTCAACTACAAGGACAAATGTCAGCTTCAAGTAAAGATCTCTGCTTGCTGTCAGTGATATGAGTGAAAACAGGGGGGGGGGAGGGGCAAAAGCAAATCAGCTTTGAGAGAAGAACCTGCTCAATCTGTAACTGACTTGGGCTGGTGGTGTAACGGTAGAGTGTTGGTTTTACAATGAAGGGGTTTGGAGTTCTAGTCCCCTCACAGGGTATATTCCCCCCCTCCCGCCCCTAAATTCTACACATATGTAGAGAGACCTAAAATATATATGTCAATCTCTATAATGATATACATACACAGCTCCCCTATATCATGTCTCATTGTATCACATATGTTGGAAGTGCTTGTTGTGTCTGTGAGGATGGGACACTATATAGGGGAGCTTTCTGTGTGTGTGTGTGTGTATATATATAAAATTATAGATGTCTACACATATATTTTCATATCTTTACATATGTGTACAATTTATAAAAGAAAAAAAAAGAAAAAAAATGATGGGACTTGAACTCCCAACCTCTGTCTTGCCAAGCTGATCACATATGCACTGCACTACACAAGCAGCTTAGTGTTGAATCCTTATGTTATACACTACAGATGATGACGTCATAAGGAGGCGGGGCTTGCATTCAATCTGAGGAACAGAACGCCCTCTTTTCAAAGTAGCAGCTTAAGGACTGAACCTGTGAGGAGGTTAATCAACCTCTTGGCAAAAGCCCTTTAAACAGACAGTAATTGCCCAGATCCTTCCCCCTAGAGCTGGGAGATGTACATAGAGCCAGCAGACTCTGGTTTCACTATCGATTTTAACAGCTCAGAGGGGAGTAAACACAGAGTGTGCAGGCAGCCAATCACAGAGCAGGGGGGCGTGGCCATGACGTTTCCTGTCTAGGAGCATATCCCAACAAGCTGAATGAAATGTCAGCCAGCCAATCACAGTGCAGGGGGCGTGTCTAGGGCACAGGAATCGACCAGGGGGCGTTCTGACCAGCAACAGCGGAAATAGAAGACAGATTTACAGCGAAGCTGATATCTGCTAAACCAAGTGACAGAGGTAATGCAACCCAATTACAAAAGTGCTTATTTTTACTGTCCCCATAATCTGAGACATGATCTTTGTAACGATAAAACCCCTTTAACTCTTTCTTGTCATCTGGATGTACACTAAAGGTTTGTCTACACAGCAATTGTAAAATGCTGTTGGAAATTCGACGGTATTTTACAAGCGCTGTACCGCAGTTTTTGGTGCGGATTTTACATTTGGATTTCAGACGGCCCTTTAATATTGAACTGTACTAGAATCCGCTGTGATACTGCGGATTATAGAACATGTTTGAGAAGCCGGCGGTTGTAAAAACCGACAAAAAATTGGAGCTGTGTAGATTACAGCATAGATTATCTATTGTGGTCTATGGAGTCTGGTTTACAGTTGGATTTTTGCAGAGTCTAAATACTGAATCTGCTTAAATATTCTGACCAAAAACCAGTGCTGTGTAGAGGAGGCCTAACAGAGCAATAGAGACAGCTTCAATGGATGGAATTGTGAGAAGACATAGATAAAGTGAGAATTAGGGTATGTTCACATGGCATATTGCGGCACGTACCTGTGCGCGCCGCAATATGCCTGCTGTTGAAAGTACGCACCGGCCTTCTATCACTTTCGTTTCCCCGGGGAATATGCTGGGTTATCATAGCACTCAATGGGTGCTATGATTTTACCGTATTTGCGGGCCTTGCTTGGGGGTCATTGCAGTGCAATTACGCGATGAAGTACGCCCCGAAAATATGTTGTATGAACATAACCTATAGAACTACAGAATATATACTAAACTCTGTGAAGGTCAGTAGTGCTGCTGAAGCCAGCAGCACCATCAGTGCAGCATTTGCAATACTCATGTCAGGGGCCCACTGACATTAAAAATAGGGCCCACTAATATGGTGGAAAATAGGACCTGGGGGCAGAGATGCTTCAGCTGCATAGGGCCCTGAAAATACTTGTGGCAGCCGTGACTGTAGTTGATTTTAGTAGCTGTGGTTACTTTGAGAGTCTTGGGGTTCGGTGTCCTTGGTCCTGTACAACTGATGCTTTTTGTGCTGAGCTGTAATCCAGGGCCCCACATGTGGATACAGGAGGAGGTTATTGATTAATAGAAATCCTATCTCTTTAGAGGAAGCATCCCCCCCCACTCATCGTGTTTCCTCCATAGAAGTGTGATGAGATGACTTAATGCCCTTCACAGGAGACGAGCATCTATTAGAGTAAATGCTTTATCCTTCTAGTTATCTGTCCTCCTCCCTGTACATAAACAACAAGATTCCATCGAATAAGTTTTGAAAAAAAATCCATCTCTGTGGAGGATTTGGGCAGTTGTCCCTACATTGCACCTCATACTGTACCTCAACGAGGCACAGAGTAGTTCTTAGGCTAGGTCTTCACTGCTTAGGACAAAAAACTCGTCGGAAACCAAATCCTAAAAACCACTTTGAGTATTTTGTCAGTTTTTTGTCCAAACCAGTTATTTGGGTGGTTTTGAGTTTTTGGTTGAGGTTTTTAATCTGTTTTTTTGAGCATTTTTCAGGTAGTTTTTAAATAGGTGGGACCTATATGCCTTATTTAAAAACTTGGTCAGTGTTTCAGCAGAACCGCACCAATAACCGTGCCAAAAACCATCTGGCGGTTTACATAGACTTCAATAGTAAATTCACTGCTGGATTCTGCTAGCAGATTTTACACCATGTTCCTAAAACTGCTGGCCCCAAAAAATAACCTGTGTAGCTATAGGTCGTTTTTTTTGTATTTAAATCTATGTGAACTGTTTTCCGTCAGATTTTCAGCAGTTTCTAAAAAGTAAAACAGCAGAAAAGCGGACGGAAAAACAGTAGACGTAGCCTTAAAGGGGTTTTGCCACGATCTCCTTTCATACCTCCTGTATCCAGCTCTTCAGCTCTGTGTACTCAGAAGGGGGCGTGTGTGATTTGTTTGAATTGCATATCATGTGACCCAGCAGGATGACATCACCAGGCCTTTCCTCTCTCTAGTCAAAGAAAGGTCTTTTTATGTGCAGAATTGTAAGTAGCTACACAGTAGCTCAGAGGTAACATTTTTGCTTTACAGCACAAGGGTCCTTGGTTCAAATCCCTGCAGGAACTTAACCTGTGTTTTTTTTTTCCTCGTTATCAATGCACATACCTCATTGAGGTTTCTTTTTTTTTATTTGCACTGTTTAAGTTATTACTAACTAGTCTAAAGGACAGGAGTAGAATGACAGCACCTGGGGTGTGAACACTCAGTAGCTGCCTGAGAGGAGAGGTGATGTCTGAGCATGTGTGACCAGGACTGAGGAGCTCTCAGCCCTGGTCGTATCCCCTGGAGACGAGCTGTAAACATTGGATCACTAACGGAGCAGCTAAAACAAAAACGGTCCAGAATTTTTAATGATGGATGGTGAAAATGTTTATTATTTAATTTTCAAACTTTCCACATCAATTGTACTTTGTGGCAAAACCCCTTTAAAGCACAGTGTTTGTGTTTCCATTGTAGCATAGAGTTCTATAGTCATCTTAAGTGTTTGGATTATGTTGGGGGTTGTAGTGTTCTATGTAATGAGTATGATAGCATTGTGTTATAGTCAGGCCTCGTGCTCAAGTTATGTTCTACTAGTCTATGTATAGAGCATAACAGAATTGTATTATGTTCATGTCTAGTGGTTGGGTAATGTTGGAGGTACGAGTGTTCTATGTATAAAGTAAAATAGAATTGTATTGAGGTTAGATGTAGTCATCAGGTCTAGTTGTGGATTGTAGTGTTCTATATATAGACTTTATTAGAATTGTATTATGGTCAGGTCTAGTCATCAGGTCATGTTGGGGATTGTAGTGTACTATGTATAGAGTATAATAGAATTGTATTATGGTCAGGTCTAGTCGTCAGGTCATGTTGGGGGTTGTAGTGTACTATGTATCGAGTATAATAGAAATGTATTATGGTCAGGTCTAGTCGTCAGGTCATGTTGGGGGTTGTAGTGTTCTATGTATAGAGTATAATAGAAATGTATTATGGTCAGGTCTAGTCATCAGGTCAAGTTGGGGGTTCTAGTGTTCTTTGTATAGGATATAATAGAATTGTATTATGGTCAGGTCAAGTGGTAAGTTCATGTTGGTGTAATAGTACTGCATTGTAAGAATAGGCTGGTAGGGAGAGACTCCTTTAATTGGCTCCACTCAACTAGATGAGTGTAAATCATTCAGAGCGGGAAATTAGCTGACTGTATACAGTAGGATGAGCTGTAGATCGCAGGCGCTGGCAACGCACTGCTGCCCTGTAAGATCTCGGGCATGCAGCGTTTCTCTTCCGTGCACCACTTATTGGGTGGACTGTGATGCAATATTTTGTGGCAAAATGATGATACACATCATTAGTAAATCTGATGCACCTTCTTTCCTAGACACTTATAAACTGTCAAGTGATGTGCAAAAATGTTGTTTGGTAAATCTCCACTGTATAGAGAATATCCCAGGACAAGGTAGGTAAAACTCATCATCTCTGCACCTGGAATTCCAGTATCACCAGTAACATGACTTGGTGGAAATATTTGCATTCAGGAGGGAGTGCAGGGAAGTCACTATCCCTGCATCCTCTGCAGTATCCAGTATATTAACACAACCGGGCCTCTATGTATGGACTCCTGCTCAGATGACGAGAGTGAAGGTTATGTATGTATCCACCATGAGAAGTCCAACACAACATGCAATACAGGTAAAGATCAGGCAGGTTTTTGCACCAGGTTCAGCCATTACATCAACTTTACTCCATTATTACTCCATTTTCAAAGTTGAATGACTGCCTCTGTGGGAACTACTAGTGCATCTGAAAAAATTAGAATATCACTGAAAAGATAATTGATGTCAATAATTTAAGTCAAATAGAGAACCCCATATATTGTATAGACTCATTATGAATTACACGGTTTAATACTGTATAATACATTTGTGAGCCCTATAACATAAAAAGATAGTCCTGGAGAAACCCTTTAATTTTCAATGATATTCTAATTTTTTCAGATGTTCTAGTATATATGAAGCCTATTTTGGTGGTAATGGACAAATATGCCTAGTTACTTGTCAAAGCATCACTCTCTCTATGGGGGACATGTATGAAAACTGTCTAGGTCCAAGACTTTCTTTGTTGCCCGTAGCAACCAATCAGAGCTCCTGTTTTATTTTCTATGAGCACTATATGAAATGAAAGGGGTGCTCTGATTGGTTTCTATGGGCAACAATGAAAGTCTTAGACATAGACAGTTTTCATACATGTGGCTCTATGTGACTACGTATACTTACCTTTCAGAAGACAGGGAAAGCTGAGCTTTAATGGTGACCATACTGGTTTTCACCCAGTTCACCTCAACAGCTTTTTTCCAGAATTGAGGTTGTTGTGTTGATCTGCTGGTGAGATAATTAATTTGGGGTCGGCTCTTGCTGTATTCACTATTTCAGGACTGTTGAGGTTATTATTGGTACATGTGTCCGGTTAGCAGCCGAGCCCGCAGAGTCAGCCACTGATGGCGGTCATTTTCCTCTTGTATATTGAGAGAGCTAATATTAGAGTTCTGCTCCATTTACGATCACTCTGTCTCAGCCTGACAGGAAGTATCAGGTCATGTTCACTGGTCCCTGGGGCCACCAAACAGCTTATACATCTTCCTAGAAAAGGCTCCAGAATCCAACATCACTCCACATTATGTTTACTGATCTCTCACATCAGCCCATAGGGCCCCTGTGTATCTATCTATCTATCTATCTATCTATATATATATATATATTATATATATAATATATATATATAATATATATAAAATCTTATATATACACTCAACGGCCACTTAATTAGGTACACCATGCTAGTAACGGGTTGGACCCCCTTTAGCCATCAGAACTGCCTCAATTCTTCGTGGCAAAGATTCCACAAGGTGTTGCAACGATGCTCACTTGGTACCAAGGGGCCCAAAGAGTGCCGCGAAAATCTTCCCCCGACCAGGACACCAACACCACCAGCCTGAACCGTTGATACAAGGCATGCTTTCATGTTGTTGACGCCAAATTCTGACCCTACCATCCGAATGTCGCAGCAGAAATCGAGACTCATCAGACCAGGCAACTTTTCCAATCTTCTACTGTCCAATTTCGATGAGCTTGGGCAAATTGGAGCCTCAGTTTCCTGTTCTTAGCTGAAAGGAGTGGCACCCGTGTGGTCTTCTGCTGCTGTAGCCCATCTGCCTCAAAGTTTGCCGTACTGTGCGTTCTTAGATTCTCTTCTGCCTTCATTGGTTTTAACGGGTGGCTATTTGAGTCACTGTTTCCTTTCTATCAGCTCGCACCAGTCTGCCCAGTCTCCTTTGACCTCTGGCATCAACAAGGCATTTCCGCCCACAGGACTGCCGCTCACTGGATGTTTTTTCTTTTTCGGACCATTCTCTGTAAACCCTAGAGATGGTTGTGCGTGAAAATCCCAGGAGATCAGCAGTTTCTGAAATACTCAGACCAGCCCTTCTGGCACCAACAACCATGCCACGTTCAAAGGCACTCAAATCACCTTTCTTCCCCATACTGATGCTCGGTTTGAACTGCAGGAGATTGTCTTGACCATTCTACATGCCTAAATGCACTGAGTTGCCGCCATGTGATTGGCTGATTAGAAAGTAAGTGTTAACGAGCAGTTGGACAGGTGTACCTAATAAAGTGGCCGGTGAGTGTATATATATATGTCCTGTGTATATCTGCAAATGCCAAGTACGGTGGGTTGAAACAGTATTCATACCCCTTTAACTGTACCTCATTTTTAAACGTTACAAGCACACACTTAAGGGTGCTTTCACACGGTGCGTGTTTTATGCGTTTTTTCAATGCGTTTTTGTGCAGGAAGGCACAGCAATTAATGCTGTACATTGCTGCACAAAAATCGCGGTAATTACCGCGAATTTATCGCGAGTTTTGCCGTGATTTTTGTGCAGCAATGTACAGCATTAAGTGCTGTGCCTTCCTGCAGAAAAAACGCGCCGTGTGAAAGCACACTTAGGCCATGTTCATACAGCTTAAACCTGGACGTATTTCAGTCCGTAATTACGCGCCGGAGTGCGCATATTACGGGCTGAATACGTCCCAGTAGCTACGGTAATCCACAGTTCTCATAGAGAACTATTGATTACGTTTCCACTCTCTGCTCGGCGAATACGCCGAGGGGGGAGATAAGTGACATGTGAATTGCCAGCGGCGTATACGCGCCGCTGGTAATGAATGTCTACGGGCCGGCGAGGTGCCGGACCCTGCTCCCTCTCCCGCCCCTGGCCACACGGCGTAATTGCGGGGCGTTATTACGTCTCGAAATTAAGCCGTGTTAACCTAGCCTTAATGTATTTTATTGATATTTTATGTGATAGGTCAACACAAAGTAGTAAGTATTTGGGAAGGGTATAGAAAGTATATGCTTTTCCAAATGTTTGGAAATTAAAAAGCTGAGAAGTGTGGCGTGCATATGTATTCAGCCCCCAGTCAATATTTTGTAGGACCACCTTTAGCTGCAATGAAAGCTACAATCTATGGGGGGATGTCTCTACCAGCTTTGTACATCTAGAGGCTGGAATTTTTGCCCATTCTTCTTTGCAACTTAGCTCTATCTCAGACAGATTGGTTGGAGAATGTTGGTAAACAGCAATTTTCAAGTCCTGCCATAGATTCTCAATGGGGTTTAGGTCTGGACTGTGACTGGCCCATTTTAACACATGAATTTGCTTTGATTTAAAGGGGTTGTATCATTTCATTGAATGGTCTTCAGAATAAGGGGACAGTGAATACAAGCAACTTTGCATTTGGATGTCATTAGCAAAGCTGTCTTGTTATCACTTATCTCCTGTTTCTGTTTACACTGATATCCAGTGCTGGTCGGATCCCTCCTCCTTGCATATCACTAGCTGAGAGCGCATTTACATTCTGTTCGGCCCCCGGTTGGCTGTATTTGCATTCCTGTCTTTCACTCAAAGTAAGGGACCGGCACATTTTCACTCTGCACAGCCAGAAGAAACAGAATAACAGTGTAAGGCTTCTACAATCAGGAAACAGCACAATTGTGTGTCGATCCCTGCCTCTCCTGCATAGAAGGGAGATCTGTGCGGTTCATAGAAAGCTGAGATCAGTGCTCAGATTAGATTCAATGCAGCCTGTGGAATGAACACAGCTCTCACAAAATAAGCCTGACAGGGAGAGACACAGTGACATGTGGACCCAGCGCGGGGGGGCGGGACCCAGCATGAACAGTGAAGGGGGGATGATGTCACCCAGCTGGGAGTGGAAGAAACGCCCATGCATTTCTAGAGTTGAGAAGCGGATATCAGTATGAATCAGCCGAAAGATAGGAGCAATACAACCCCTTTGAACCATTCCTTTCTAGTTCTGGCTGTATGTTGTCCTGCTAGAAGGTGCCAACAAAAGAGACTACTCCTTTAAAACATACCTTTTAATAGTTAAAATTAAAACTGAAAAATAAACCTACATAAATGATAACAGAACACCCATCAAAGGGTAAGGACAGTACACCTACACTATCCCCTAGGCTATACACCCTATAATACCTCACAAAATTGGAGAACCGGCCCCAATAAGGGCGACCCCAAAAATAACTCCTAAACTGGCCCCTACAAAAGATACTGCCTGCTGCATGTAATCTAACGGCGGAACCCCAAATGGAAAAAATGGGGGCAGACAAAATTGAATACACAATGTACAGTATCAACAAGAATAGATATGAAAAAGGCGCCAATATACGAAAAAAAAAATATTAAATCAATAAAATCATGTTTATTTCTTTATTTTCGTTAGCCAAGGATCAATAGTATGGGTGCAACGAAAATAAAGAAATAAACATGATTTTATTGATTTAATATTTTTTTTCGTTACCCCCATATTATCATTCGTTTTATATACACATCGGTACAACTTCTGTAGTGTTATAATTTGATTTCGGCCATGTACATTTTTATTTCAGATTGCATTAGAAAACCCATAGGAGTGTCGCTCGCTCTCCCATTGGTCCAAATAACGGCGCCTCTTTTAACTTAGCCAATCACAGAGCGCGCTCAGAATTTCTTTTCCCCATAGAACTCTATGAGAAAGTAGCTCTCGCTCTGATTGGCTAAGCTGGACGAGCCCCCGCCGCTTCAACCAATCAGCTCGTTTCTGCATTTTTACTGTATTTTGAACTGTCCCGCCTTTGAATATGATTGGTCAATTTTTCTCCATAGGATATAATGGGACATTGTCGCTCCTATTCTGATTGGCTGGTTTATGCCGACCAATGAGAATAGCTTAAACAATTTGAATTACTGTATTTCCCGGCGATTCTCTCTATTGCAATTCCCTATGTAGCGCCGGTCTCGGCGACAAACGCGTTGTTCGGGTTTTTAACTGGTTTAAATTTGTAAAGAATGGTTCTGCTCTTTATCTGATAATGTTTTACACTTAATAAAAATGATTTTTTGATCAATACTTCATGCCGCACAGCGCTGAGCACCGAGATTTCAGAGCGCCCATCTCTCCATAGACTATAATGGGAGAAGTAGCTCGCGCTCTGATTGGCTGGGATATCCAAGCCACCGCTAGCTCAGCCAATCAGCTCTTTCTGTCTTTTTACTGTATTTTGAACTGTCCCGCCTTTGATTTTGATTGGTCCAAACTTCTCCATAGGATATAATGGGACTTTGTCGCTCCTATTCTGATTGGTTAATACTCCTTCATAGGTTAAATGGCCACTGTCGCTCCTATTTCTGATTGGTCCAAACTTCTCCATAGGATATAATGGGTCTTTGTCGCTCCTATTCTGATTGGCTGGCTTCTGCCGACCAATGAGAATAGCTTAAACAATTTGAAAATTTCTGTATTTCCCGGGAATTTCTCTCTATTGCAATTCCCTATGTAGTGCCGGTCTCTGCGACAAACGCGTTTTTCGGGTTTTTTAACTGTTTTATTTGTAAAGAAAGGGTTCTGCTCTTTACTGATAATGTTTTAAAATTTTATAAAAAAATTTTTTGATTAAGCCTTCATGCCGCACGGCGCTGAGTGCCGAGATTTCAGTGCACCCCTCTCTCCCTAGACTATAATGGGAGAAGTAGCTCGCGCTCTGATTGGCTGGGATAGCCAAGCACCCGCTAGCTCAGCCAATCAGCTCTTTTCTGTCTTTTTACTGTATTTTGAATTATCCCCCCGTGGATTCTGATTGGTCTACAACATCTCCATAGACTAGAATGGGTCTTTGTCGCTCCTATTCTGATTGGCCGAGCTAGCCAAGCCCCCGCTAGCTCAGCCAATCAGCTCTTTTCTGTCTTTTTACTGTATTTTGAATTATCCCGCCGTGGATTCTGATTGGTCTAAACTTCTCCATAGACTAGAATGGGTCTTTGTCGCTCCTATTCTGATTGGCCGGTTTATGCCGACCAATGAGAATAGGTTTCTGAATCTGAATTACTGTATTTCCCGGCAATTTACAATATCATAATTCTTGATATTGTGCCGTTCTAGAGTTTTGGAAAGTGTTTTTTTTTTTTAAATTATGTTTATTTTTTACGTTCAGCTATTTTCTGACACTGTTTTCCACATTTTTAAAGGCGATTTTTTGGTAATCATACTCCTGCTGCACGGAGCGAGGCGCCGAGATTTCTGTCACGATGTATCTGTTTCCTCGCATGTTCGGATCCTGCTTCACTTCGCCTCTGCCGGAGCATTTAGACCAAATTAAGCCTGGTCTGCTTGTCGGAGCTGCCGAGCGCTGCACTGCGCCTCGCTTTGCTGACTCGCGATTGTACATGCCTCGGAGTTTTCGAGCGCGCTGCGTCCCGCCCCGGAACGCCTACCCCGCGTCCACACCGCGCCCATTGCCCGCCCCTTCATGCGAGGCGCAGCCGAAAGTGGCGAACACTGCGCCTAACACTGAATCCCCGCGTCCGACAGCGGGATTCAGGCTGGGAGGCTCAGTATTCGCCAACAACCGGCGATAAGCCCGATCATACATGTCGCCCTAAGTTTTTATCTCTTGTATCTATGTTTTAGGCAACATTAAAGGGGTTTTGCCACGAAGTGAGTTTCTTAGCTCTTAGCTGCTCAGGACAGACTATAAACAAAGCACTGCAGCCTCACAGGGGAGACAAGACAAGATCTTTCTTCACAGTCCCTTGCCAGCTCCTTCATGTTTCCTGTCATCAGATAAGAAGCGCAGACAACACAAGCAGGACCAGATCAGCTCCTGTCAGTGCCTGGTCGTATCTAATGTAAACTCTCAGGACACCAAGGGTATGTAAGGAAGGCTGTAAATCTCAGAGGCTTCATTTTTTGAAATCACATATATTTAGACAAGTGATTAAATACTCATTTTGGAGGATCCCATGTCAACATTACATCGTGGCAAAACCCCTTTAAATTCTTCAGCGTGTTGGACATTATATCAGATCGCATTATATTCTACACTTTGTATTTCATTTTCTCTGGTCATCTAAAGCCACAGAGATCACAGGATGACTTGTTTTTTCACCTTCATCACTGTAGCCTCCATTGTGGCGTCTGTGTGAGTCCTTGGACTGTTGCACAATATCTCCATATCCTGATATTGCTCCTCAGGGGAGCGATCCTGAGTGATCACGGTGTTATTTGTGGAGCTCGCTGTGCTTCTGATATGCGGTAATGGTTTACCCTCCATTAGAGCTGTAATTGATTTTAGGGATATAATGGTTGACAAAAACTGATAAACACAAAGTAGAAGACAAATCGGGAATATTTATCTGTAATAATTACATTGCAACACATTTAGCACGATCTGAGAAGTATTTCTGCTGTCAGATACAGGCTCATGAGTCCGCTTGGGTTTTTCATTAGCTAACATTACATAGATTTGGGTCCACGTAGCACAATTTGTAGGTTAAGCAGCGTCTGGTTGGTCGCTCTGGGGATTTGGGAAAATTTGCTCTTTATTAGTCCATGCGGCTACATTGCCGTGTTTTCAGTTTGAGCTGTGGGTCAATCATCCGATCCCAGCTTTGCAGAAGAATAATGAGTTTGTCTTGGAAACGCGCACTATTTATATCCCTAGTATTATGTGAGGACTCTTAACCAGTGTGTGACCAGAGTTGACAGAATGTTGCGTGCGCATTTTTATCTCCGTAATTAACATAAATGCATAGTAATTAGGTTGCCAGTTAATGAGTTACTAGCAAAGTTATTGCTGAAGGAATGAGAAGCTGCAGATTAATCAAGCCCGATTCAACCTCCAGAGACGGATTAATAAAGTGTTTGTGATGAAACAATATACTTACGCGCCTCTTTTTATATGATCATATCACAGAAGCCTCAAGTCACCTGCAAAGAAGTAATAGAGACAGGTTCATATCAACAGAGAGCTGGAGAGATGAGGTCAGATCCATAAAGAAGTAACAGAGGGAGATATTCATATGTAGAGAACAGTAGTAGAGAGGTTCATATTTACGGATAGATAATAGAGAGACATGTTAAAGGGGTTGTCTCACTACAATGATTCATCTTACCTCAGTTCTGTTTTCATGCTTTCATTTTGAATTCAGGAGCTTGTTTACTGGCTTCCACTAGGCTGCAGTAGAAGCCAGGTCTGTAGCTACAGCAACCAGTGCTGGCAGCCTATCAGCAGAGATTGAACAGGTCTGTAGCTATAGCGACCTGAGGAGCTCATGCAGCCCATACAAGAGGGGCTATTTCAGAATAGGTAGAATACTGTTAATGGACACATATTGCAAAGTGACTTGTTTTTGCAAGATCTTTAACATGAAAAGCAATCCTTGTAGTGAGACACCCCTTTAATATCTGGAGAGGAGCTTTTCTAGAGCTAGAGAAGTAACAGAGGGATGGTTTTATATTTAGAGAACAGTAATAGAGAGCTAGAAAGACATTCACAGATAAATAATAGAGACATAGGATTACATCTGGAGAGAAACAATAGAGAGCTAGTAAGACATTCCAGTTCACAGATGAATAATAGAGAGACAGGTTAAAGGGGTTGTCTCACTACGTCGATTCATCTTACCTCAGTTCTGTTTTATCAGTTTAATTTTTGAATTCCTGGACTTGTTTACTGGCAACTACTGATAGGCAGTGACGAGCTGCTGAGGACACCAGGTCTGTAGCTATAGCGACCTGAGGAGCTGATGCAGACCATACAAGAGGGAAAATCTAGGAATAGTTAGGACATTGTTAATGGACACATTGTAACGGTCCCGGACGTAGAAGTGGATCCACTGGACCACTGCAAGCGATGGTGTAAGCCACGCCAGGGAGCGGGAAGGACTTGCTGCGGCAGATTGCTACCAGGTCGCTACCCCTGACGTGACTTGCTTGCGATGGCAGCCGAGGTGCAGCGAGGTACAGAATTGTAAGGCAGGCTCGTAGTCGGGGACAGGCAGAAGGTCAGGACAGGTGGCAGAGGTTCGTGGTCGAGGACAGGCAGGAAGTTAGGGGCAGGCGGCAGAGGTTCGTGGTCAGGAGACGGAGGCAAACGGTACGGTACATGGAAGATCAGAACAAGACGACAGGGAACACTTTCTCTATAGGCAAAGGCACTAAAGATCCGGCAGGGAGTGGGCGGAAGCGCCCAGGTAATATAGAGGCAGCGCCCGGCAATTAGCCAATTACCGGCGCGCTGGCCCTTTAAATTTCACAGAGCCGGCGCGCGCACGCCCTAAAGCACGGGACCGCGCGCGCCGGGCAGCAGGAGGCTTCTGAGAGACTGGAGCGCGGCCAGGTGAGTACTGGCGCGCAGGGGGACGAGTGCGCCCGTCGCCCGACACCTGGGCAGCGGCGGCACTCGTCCTGGTAGCGGGGGCACCGACAGGGCTGCGACGGCGCCCGTAGCCCGAGTTGCGGGCTGCGGCGCCGTTCGCAACACACATATTGCAAAGTGACTTGTTTTTACAAGATATTTAACATAAAAAGCAATCCCTGTAGCGAGACGACCCCTTTAACATCTGGAAAGAAACATTAAAGAGCTAGAAAGACATTCCTATTCACAGATGAAGAATAGAGAGACAGGTTGAAATCTGGAGCGCTGGATAGATGGGTTCTAGATCTAGAGAGGAATTATAGCTATACAAGTGATAGGGAGGCAGGACCTGATGAAAGACAGGGAAAGACAGACAGTGAGCCCTAGCACTTGGCCCCCAAAACTGACCCTGCAGTTTACCAACCAGACCCCAGGCAGTCGGCGACAACTGGTCGACGTTCCCTTCTCTTGCCAAACTGGAACAGAGAACAAGCAAGAAAAACAAACGCAAAGGAACAACAGGAAGAAACAGGACAACCTGGAGGTGAATAGGACATAGAGGTAAGCAAACCAAGCAATAAGAGTGCAAAGAAACGCCGGCTCTAGTAACAAAAGACTATTGCAAACAAAGTCCCAGGGCACAAGTGGACTTCTAGTTGAAGACCAGAGTTTCGGTCCAGAGTGAGATTGGACCGGCCCTCCCATATCCAGTCCACACAGATCACAGACTGGCAGGGAAGGACGATGAGTGGCCATTTCTACTGTCATTCACCACTCAGAATAAACTATCTGCAGCCTAGCACTAGGACTAGCAGAAGTTACCAGACGGGTGTGATGGAGAACCTGTCAATCACCACACATAAGGTACAGGACTCAGACAGTGTTCAGACTAAAATATGTACGAGCTTCTGCAGCTTACCCCCTCATTCGTGGCCACAAGATATCCTCCTATAAGGCTTTTGTACGGTGCTTTCAGTCGTGGTTGTGGAACGCCCGCAAGTAGAGCTGCCAGTCACGGCTCCAAACACATGAAAATTCACCCAAGAACACGGGTAATCCAGCGAGTGTACAGCCAGCGAGTGTGATCAAGGACCCTTGGAGGTCGGAAATGCGTTAGCGAGCGGGTATGAACGCAATGTTTGTACTGTCCTGTAAGCACTGTGGTTTGAAATAAAGAATCGTGGGTTGTACACTCGCTGGATTACCCGTGTTCTTGGGTGAATTTGCAAGTGTTCAGACTAGTACAAAAAATACATACTTTAAGGACAGGGGACTGCACCGAGGCCTGAACAGGCACGGTCATTACAACAGACAGGTTTATATCTGGAAAGCGGTAATAAAGAGGCAATTTGTTCTCTAGGAGGGATGGATTCAGTTCTATAGAGGAGTAAGAGAGCTGAAGAGTTCATATCTGGAGAGAAGTAACTGACAGGTTAAAATTTAGAGAGGAGCGATGGAGAGTTTTATATTGAGAGATGGGTTCATATCTATAAAAGAGCAAACTTGAGCTATATCTAATAGAGAGCTTTAGAGACAAGTTCATATCTAAGCTAGGAGTAATCAAGGGACAGGTTTATATCTTGAGCAGAGTAATGGATGGGTTCATATTGAGAGAGAAGTAATAGAGAGACAGGTTTATAGGTAGAGTGGTGAAATAAAGAGTTGGGTTCATAATTAGAGGGGAGCAATTGACAGCTAGCTAGAGAGTAAGTAAGAGACAGTAAAGAGAAGTAAGAGACAGGTTTATACATAGAAAAGTGTAGTAGATGGGTTAATATCAGAGAGTAGTACTCAGAGAGTAATAAGAGCTGAAGAGATTTGAAGTTTGAAGACTGGTTAGGGCGCATTCCCACGGCAGTGGACAAATACCGGCCGGTTTGCCGGCCGGTATTTGTCCGGTTTTGCGGCCGTCCCCACGCCGCGGTGGGACGGCTTTTCTCCGCGATGTACGGAGAACAGCCCTCCCATTGAATTGTTCATATTCCGTCCGTTCATAAACCGTCTGGCGGAAAACCCGTGCAATGGGGACTGCTGCACGGGTTTTCCTTAGAGCACCTTTGTGCTCATTTTCGGCTGGTTTTTCAGGCAGTCTGAAAAACCGCAAACCGGCTGAAAAACCGTCCGAAAACCCGTGCCGTGGGGACATGCCCTAAATGTCTAGAAAGAAGTAATAGAGAGCTAGAGAAGGTGAGCTCATATCTAAAGAGAAGTAATTGAAAAACTAGAGAAGACAAGTTCATATTGGGAGCTAAAGAAGCAGGTTTTTCTCCAGTGAGAAGCAGGGCTGTGGAGTTGGTAAGCCAAAGCTAGGATTCTCGACTCCTCAGTTTCCATGATTCAGACTCCCGACTCTGACTCCTGATTCCCTCATACGTGGCACATGTTTAAGTGATAACTTTACTGTAGTAAAATGGTAACATCAGGCTTTTTATCACCTTATGATACAGTAATCAAGCTACTTAGGTAGAACAGACACTGACAAGCAAAATGGTAACAATGGTTTTAACTTTTGACTTTCAGGCTCCATATTTTACCATCCCCTATAACTTTGAATATGAGACTACCATCATTTTATAGACAATCATCTTACCTGTGTTATACATAAATTTTATTTGCAAGTATTTAGCATCTGCTTAGTTTTGCAGACTCTTGTCATGTAACTGCATTGTTTTGCTCCTAAAATTTTATTATTTTGTTAGTATTTGGTAAATCCATCTTTGGCTTTCAATACTGCTTGAATCCTTCTGGGCTCTGGATCAGATTCAAGCATGTCTTGACCAAAAGCTGATCCCCGGTCTCTTCTACACGTTCCAAATATTGGTGTAGACTGGACTTGGGTATGAATGCAGCTTTTTCTTCAATTCCACCCATAAGTGTTTTCAATTGGGTTGAGGTATGGGGACTGTGGAGGCCAATACAGCAACTCTACTTCATTGTCATTGAATCCTTCCTTCTCCAACCTTGATGTATTCTTCAGGTCATTGTCCTGCTGGAACACTATGTCGTTCTTTTCATACCCATAGTACTCGAGTGTATGAAGTATTTCATCTTGTAGGACACTCACATACAGCTCAGCATTGAGATCACCATTGGTCCTGGTCAAGTATCTAACATCTTTGGCTGTGAAACATTCCCATATCATTAGACTTCCTCCACCAAACCTGACAATTCCTTCAATTTCTCGATCCCATAGCCACCTTTTCCTTTGATTCTTCCAAACCCACTTGCCCCCATCAGAGCCCGGTCCATTGACTTTCATCTCATTGCTCCAAATCACCTGTTTCCAATCTTCCATTTTCCGTACATTTTTGCAAACTCGAGGCAATGCTTCTTATGATGGACTTGAAGTCGAGGCGTCTTCACTTTTTTTCGGGACATCATTTCAGACCTTTGTAATGCATGTTGCCCGGTGCTTGCATGGACATCTGTGATCTCACTCTTACGAAGCCTACAAGCCTCCTCCACTGCTGTGTCTGCCGCATTAGAACTGATAGACCTTGTGATGAGCCAACTTGCTGACTCTGATATTTTGCCTGGACGTCCACCCCTTGGCTTTGGAATGGATGGATGGACTTCATTTCATATTCCTCCAGCTGTCATGGCCTCACATGATGCAGTTTGGTCATTTTCTTGGCCGACAGATGAGCTGGACATCGATGAGCTGGATGATGCTTCTTCTCTTTTCTTGGGAAATCTTCTTCATGGCTGCTCGAACCAGTGACCTTTCGCTTGGGAATGAGCCTAATAACACTCTGGGCTACTAGGGAATGTGAGAACAGGTTGTAATTTGTAGTAACAAGAAGAAAAAGATTGTCCCACAACCAGGAGCAAAACAGTAACAATGCAGTTACATGACAAGAATCTGCAGAAATAAGCATATGCTAAATAGTTGCAGGTCAAAGTTATGTATGAGCTTGCCAAGATGAATGTCTATAAAATGATGGTAGTCTCATGTTCAAAGCTGTAGTGGATGGTGAGCTATGGATACTGAAAGTCAAAAGTTCATATCATTTTTACCCTTTTGCTTGTCAGTGTAATGTATATTTATTTAATCCAACTTTAGGACACAAAATACTTGTAAATACGCAAAACGCTGCAGTAAGTGGGAAAAAAATCAGTTTTCAACAAAAACGTCCTGAATAACATTTGTGGAGTCTATGAATTTGTTCTGAGAAATAGTATTGGTTCCATCAGATCCTCATTCACAGATGACCTCAAATCTGATCTCATTATTTCCAGGCTAGAGAACGGCCTCTCTACACTAACTTGGGTTGGTGTCAAAGCAGTGACCACATGGGCAACATCTGTAACAATTTCAGGGTATAAAGGAATTGCCTCCTGCAGTCAGTTTTGATGAACGGTTGAACTCTTCTACTTCTTTGAAAGCAAGTGAAAAATTTTGATGAAATCTGGTCTGTGTTTGCTGTGGGAGTGGAATCTTCTCCCCTGCGGAAAGCTTTGCCTATTGGATGAATAAATAAAGTGTCTCCACACCACAGACTGCAAATCTGTGGAAAAATCTGTGCTGTACAAGTTATAGTGCAGACTCCTTTATGATTATTATGGAATGTCTTCTGTTGAATGACAAGCTGATTTTAGTTTTTAACGCCTTAACGACCGCCCGCCTGCCGACTTTAGACGTCGGCTGGTGCAGGTCGTTCGTCTGCAGTGACGTCTTAAGATGTCGCTGCAGACATCGGAGTACTACACAGCCCTGTTCCCAGCGCAGCTCCTGCAAGCACCAGGGAGCGAGGGAACCCTTTAACCCTTTGATTGCGGCGGATCGTCACTGCAGTGCAATCAAGGGGTTTCCCTGCTCTGTCGGGTGATCGGACTTCCCGGTGACCCGACAGAGCCCGGGGAACGGCTGCACAGTCAGCCCTGGGGACCTGGAGTAACCCCAGAGCTGTCTTTGTTTCAAGCCAGTGACCAGGACAGACTGTGTGCTGTCCTGATCACTGCCTGTGTCACACTGACACAGATTATAATGTATTAGCATATATGAATATGCTAATACATTACTAAGTGTAAAAAAAAAAAGTATAACAGTGCTCCCTTCAGGGGATTTAAAAAAAGTAAAATAAAAAACAAACAGAAAAAGTAAAAAAAATTAATAAAAAAAGAAATAATAAAATAAAAATAAATATTTAATAAAAAATTGTGCATATATTACACACACAAAAAAAACCCTACACATATTAGGTATCCACACGACCATAATAAACTGTAGAATTAATCTAACAAGTTATTAAGTGTGAAACGTGAAAGGTGTAAAAAAAATTTTTTACAAATATTTTTTTTTATAAAAAATTCTGCAATTATTTATAAGTGAACTTAAACCATTTCCCCATAAAGTACAGCTTGTCTCAAATAAAACGAGGCCTCATACAACTGCGTCATTGAAAAAATAAAAAAGTTACAACAGTTGAAATGCAAGGAGGCAAAAACTAAAAAAATGTTGTGGTATTTAAATACTTTTCAGGCGTTCGGCTAAAGGGGTTAAATAAGCAGATTTCAGTGTGGAATATGCACGCTACCTGCACCAAGATCTGTCATGTCAATGGCGCCTTAGGGTACATTCACACGGCTGAATTGCACGCTGAAAATTTCCATACTGGTAACATGCTTTTCAGATGAGGATTCAATGCTGATTTTCAGAGGCGGATTTTCAGCCTCCTGTATGCTGTAATGTGAGGTGAGGATTCAGCACGGAGTCCGCCTCAAAGAATTGACTGCGCTGAAAAGATATTAGCGCCAAGGAAAATCAGCGTCAAGTGAACAAGAATGTAAGGCAGATTGCAGTCAGATTGGATGCTGATTCTAAGGCAGATTCAGCACTGAATCTGTGCCGTAATCAGTATTCAAATCAGAGTCTGTTCACACGACGTATTTACAGGACGTACTTCGGCACATAATTGTGCTGCAACGCGCCCGAAGTACCACAATTTTCACCCATCTATGTCCATCCCACTCTGCCATCACAAATGCCAAAAACAACTCTCTGCCATACTCTACCCTATACTATGGTAGCAATTTGTAGCCATCAGCACCTAGCTACCCTCATGATTCCTCCGGCTCATGTATACTGGCCGCACAGGTTGCCAATTCCACCCATTGCTCACACTGTAAGGCCTCGTTCACACTGCTTATTCTGCCGCGTATTGGCGCCGTACTGCGCGCCGGATTTGCGCTTCAGTACGGCGCCAATCCGCGGCAGCAATTACGGTAATCCACTGCTCTCGTAGAGAACAGTGGATTCTGTCGCTCCTCCCCGCTCGGCGAATCCGCCGCGGGGGGAGAAAGTGACATGCACATTATTTACGGCGCGTACGCGCCGTAACCAATGCATTGTCTATGGAGCCGGGAGCGGCGCCCCCGCCGCGCTCCGGCCCCGCCCCCGCCCCGCCCCATATTCACGGCGGATTTGTGCGCTCAATACGGCGCACAAATCCGTCGGGAATAAGCCGGGTGAACACGGCCTTAAATAACAGTGTAAAAGAAGCTACAAAGCAGGGATCCCGAATGTTTCCCTGGTGCACCATGGTCTGAGCAGATGGGACATTGGATTACAGCCTTTTAGGGTTAGCATTTTATTGAGGGGGTTGGTCATGTATGTCTATGGGCAGCATTACACAGGAGTTGGGATTGTTCCTGATGCTAATAGTGGGGGAGGTCTGCTCATTAGTTGTAAAGGCGATTTAATTAGGCTAATCTGTGCTGAAAGCTACAAGCAAACTAAAAGCTCCAGACACTGCTGAAGTGTTCAGATAACCGGACTGCAGCAGTGTCTGTCACTGAGTATTCTGCCGCCACATGTCATGGAAAAAGAGCTACTTGAAGGGGCTTTCCAGTACTGTAAATAAAGCTTAAAAGGGTTTGTCCAGTTTAGAAAGACCATTTCTATAAGCTCTATAAGGGAATTAAGTGAATTGAGTTAATAGAGAAGGATCTGCTGTTTAGGATCCTTCTCTAGCAGAAGGGATCTGACCTGTCTTGCATCACACACGCAACCTGTGTAGTTCTTAAAGGAGTATTTTTTAAATCAATGTTAAATGGGGCTAGGAGGGGGAATGTACAAAACAAACGGGCATGCTACCCTCCCAGTCCCCTGCCACTACTGTTCTGTTCCCCAAGAACCTCTCCTTTTCCTGTAATTTCACATGTGTCGAGCAACAGCAGAGGCTCACGCTCAGTTCATTCAGTATGGAACACGAGCCTTTACTGATGGATGGCATAGTGAAGAAGAGTGGATTTTGGGGGGGCGATACAGAATGGCAGCAGTGGGGGGACAATAGATAATTATGCCTTTTTTCTATTTCCCCTTCACCTTGGCCCAATTTAAATTTAAAGAAAAAAAACGGAACACCCCTTTTATGACCCCTATGGTGCTGGTGCATAGACTCTGAGGGTGACATGTCTGAACGGGGTTGGGCCAATTTTTGGCATGCTTCGAGCCAAACAAACTGTCAAAGCCCTGTTCTTTAGATGTATGAACCATTGTACATCAAAACTTAGTGCATAGTACGCCAGACATGACACTTTTGAATGCCCCAGTAATGCGGGGATGTGTTGCGCTAGCATCGTACAATGCGCCAAGAAACAATTTTGCAAGTCCATATCAGAATCAGAGTGGCATGGCTGAGACCACTTTTGGCATAGAACAGGACACATTTATATAGTGCTGTGAGACACTGTCATACATAATGTCAGATCGTACACTACTAAAAACAGAGGTAGAACTGGCAAGTTGGCGCCAGATTCATACATGTCGCCCTGAACCTTTACTGCCAAATTAAAGCTGATGTCTAAGGGATCCCAGCAGAAGATCACTTTGGGATCCTTAAATGGTTACCTGAGAGTAGTAAGTGTAAGGGTATGTTCACACAGCTAATTTTTTAGCACATTTCGCGGCGTATTTCGCGGCATACTGCACTTAATACGCGGGGAAATGCGTCCCATAATTGCGGTAATCCATAGCTCTCATAGAGAACTATGGATTATGCCTCGTCCACCCGCGCGTACAATATAATCATATTGTACACGCGGGGAGATATGTGACATGTGATTTACTTGCGGCGATTACGCCGGCCCACCCGCGGGAGTACACACTGATCAGCGCAAGCTGCCGAAACACACAATGTACTGTGGCGCGTACTTTACGCGCCGCAGTACATAGTGTGAACATACCCTTACATGCAGGACCTGATAAGTGTGTAGAAAGCTGGAAAACCCCTGCCCCCAGTGCAGAAATATTAAAGGGGATGTATCGCTTCATCACTTTGGCTGTTTTCTTGAAGCTAGATTTTCTAAGGTGCTGAAATCCAGGGGCGTTTCTTCCTCTCCCAGCTGGGTGTTTCTTAACTGAAGGGGGATGACATCATCCTCCCCTTCACTGTTCATGCTCGCTCTCGAGTCAGTGTATTCTCCCCCTCTCTCTGAGTCCACATGTCACAGCCCTGCATTCAGTCTAGACAGTTTTCTATGAACTCAGAGCACTGATCTCTTCTCGTCTCACAGCTGAAGGTTTGTTACAGTTGAATCCAGTCTTCTATGAACTCATCCAGAGCAGCACAGATCTGTCTCCTTTCTATGTTTACATGCAGCAGCATTATGGGACCAGGCACAAATCTGCTGTTTTCTGATTGTAGAAGCCGCTGCAGTGTCACTGAGAAGCTATTAGCTGTATAGAGTGAAATTGTTGCCGACCCCTTATACGCAGGAGCATTAGCCATCGAGACACAATTCTGCTGTTTTCTGATTGTAGAAGCAGCTGCAGTGTCACTGAGGAGCTGGTGGCTGTAGAGAGTGAAATTGTTGCTGGCCCCTTATTCTGAGTGAGAGAGGCAGGAATCCACGCTCCAGGGAATACGTCCGGGGCCGAACAGAATGTAAATTAGTAGAGCCGTCAGCCAATGAAATGCAAGGAGGAGGGATTCGATCGGTACTGGGGAACTGTGTTTACAGAAAACGAAGATAAGGGAGCCTGTGAAAACAAGACAGCTTTACAAATAACATCCAATTGCAAAGTTGCTTGTTTTCACTGTCCCCTTATTCTGAAGACCATTTAATGAAATGATACAACCCCTTTAATCCTCTATCCTTTCATGTATTGTTCTTGTCGTTAACTTGTCGCTCTAGTATAATGTTTATCTAGGCCTGTCCAAAGAACAGTAGAGCGCTCATTATGTCATATGTATGGAGATTCTGGTGGAAATGTCCCTTTATGCTTAATTTACTTAAACCTGAATACCATCCCTAAAATAGGTCATATCATCAGCTAGAGTGTCAGAATTCTGGATTTCCAGGTTTAGGTCTTACGTACTGTATGGTGGTATGTAATGACTCAAGCGGAAATGATCTCCCAGTTCTGTTCTCCACGTGTCCAACAAGTAAGTTGATTTGTATGGATTATTGTAGATGGTGGTTCCTGTTGCAATCTGTTCCTCCTGATAACTGCATGGCAAACCCTTCTTCTCAGGCTGCAAGGTTACCGCTCTTAGCAGCCTTTAGTCAGCTGGCTTTTATGGTCACTTCTATTACATTACAAGTCCTGCATCCTAAATGGCTGATCAGCTGATTGTCCCAGTAGTGCTGAATGTAGGATCCTATCATGTGTCCTTAGGGATCAAGTCTAGGCAGAACTGGTTAAGAGCATCTGTGGAGATGCTGAGCAAGCACCAAGGTCATTATGTCGGGGAACATGCAATAAAATGCTATAGGCTTTTCATGTCAAACCAGTGGTGGAACAGGAGGGGTTGTAGAGGTGACATTTCCCCAGGTGCCCCACTCAAATAAGGGGGATGCAAGTGGCAATTATACGTCATATTTGAAGGGCAACTGGACCCCAATGCTAAATCTATACCTTCACCACCTACTAGTGTTGTCCTTCAGATTTGTGTTAAGCCTGAATCAAGACTTCATTATTCGTTGAAAGGAATGAGCACCCAATGCCAATCAAACTTTCAGAACAAGTTGTATTATTTGTAAAATTTGGGCAGGTTTCCAGTGAGGCATCCATCTGGTAAATATTAAGCCTCACTTTGCCAGTGTGACTGGTGACCAGCTGATTCAAATGCTTGGTTTTGAGCCAAATCTAAAACCGAAGCACATACAACTATCTACCATGTGCCATTTATGATGCTGGTGTCCCCCTTTGAGACATTTGGGCCCCCTCAGTGAACAGGGCCCGGATTTTACTGTTAAAGGGGTTGTCTACCTTATATTGTTTGTATTTATTATGTATATAATACAAAATCATGCAAGTTTCTAATATACAGTATCCCATTGTGCGTTTTGCCTTGCGCTTCATCCGGGGGCGCGTGTCCACAGTTTCTACCCTCCATTTATGTTCTTTGCCATCTGCTATTCATTTCATCTAAGATATTTATACGATTATATGCGTATTTATATGTATGTTTTGTCTATTTAAGGTCGGGTATTTATACTATATATGCTTTAATATAATCGCAGAGTGGGCAATCCCCAGTGGGTTTCTAAATGTATAATTAGGAGTGGAGAATCTTGTTGATATGCTTTTGCAGGATCATTACCATTATTTTTTAGTCTGTGTATTTTATTCCTTTGTTTATTTTTTCTAATAAAGATTTGGTTTATCTATGATTTTTTATAGTAGTTGAATGGTTATAGGTGTATATATACACCTTTATGTAGAGCAACAATTCTTGTTTTCAGATCCACAGACAGTTGAACTTCCAGTGACCAGTATGAGAGAATGTGAGAGAGATAACACCTAATTTAACACACCTGCTCCCTATTGGCATCGGAAAACTTAATTACACTAAGGCCATGTTCACATGGCTAACTGCGGGACGTAATTCAGTCAATAATTACGCGCCGGAGTGCGCCAATTACGGGCTGAATCCGTCCCAGTAACTACGGTAATGCACAGTTCTCATAGAGAACTATGGATTACGTCTCCTCTCCCTGCTCGGCGAATACGCCGAGGGGGGAGATAATTCACATGTGAATTACCAGCGGCGGATACGCGCCGCTGGTAATGATTCTCTATGGGCCGGCGAAGTGCCGGCCCCCCGCTCCCTCCTCCGCCCCCGGCCACACGGCGTAACTGCGGGGCGTAATTACGTCCCGCAGTTAACCCGTGTGAACATAGCCTAACAAGTCACATGGTACCATGGAGGGAAAATGGCAAAATGGACACGATTTGTCCATTTTCACTTTCACTAAAGGGTGTACTCACTTTTGTTACCAGCGGTTTAGACATTGATGGCTGTGTGTTGAGTTATTTTAAAGGCAAACCAAATACACTTATACAAGCTGTACACTGACTACTTTACATTGTATTAGTGTCCTATCTTCAATGTTGTCCCATGAAAAGATATAATACAATATTTACAAAAATGTAAGAGGTGTACTTGCTTTTGTGAGATACTGTACATGTAATAAAAATTTTGCTCCTGTACCTCTTTTATACCAATAGAAGAAGCCCTTGTCTAGAAAAAAAAAGGTATAGCCTCGTTTCCGTCCATAGTAATGGTTCCCATGTACTAACTTTTTGGACTAAACAGTTATGAGGCCAATGCATTGGTATAAATGTAATACAGGACCAGAATTTTATTACATGTATATTAGAAAATTTAGTGATTTTATATTATATACTTAATAACTAAAAATATTATAAAGAGGACAACCCATTTAACCTCTGCAACCCCATAGTTACAGTCATGTAATCAACTTACTATCTATATCATGTGATCACTAGATCCTATAGATGTTATGGCATTACTGCTGGTAATGTGGTCGGCCTTGTTAAAGCTTTGGCACTGGGGCTCAGGACCTGAAGGTAAATATGGCAGTTTGGTATCATCCTGGCATATAACTGCGAGCAGGCTCGGACTGGCCACAGGGGAATAGGGGAAACTCCCGGTGGGTCCCTGAGCATAGTAGACCTGGAGTTGTTTTTTTACTTTAGATTGTAAGCCTTTGCAGGCAGGGTCTCTTTCCCTCTGTACCTGTTGTTAGTCACAGATTGTCACTATTGTATTTGGACTTATGTTATGCATGTAACCCTCTGAATGTACAGCGCCCTGGAATCAATGGCGCTATAAAATAAATAATAATAATACTGCATGTACATCCTTGGAAGCGGCAGAAAAGCAGAGAGAAATAGGCAAGAGGCAAAGTAGAGGACACATGCACAGTCATTGGGCCCCTAAAATAAACTCCACCACTGGGCCCAGAAACAGCTCAACCGGTGGGCCCATAGAATCAGCTCCACCTTTGGGCCCAAGGCACCCCAGTTCGGCACTAACTGCGAGGCTCCAGGATGGGCCAGGATTATGTCTGTGCTGGAGACAGTGGACAACATGATTGTTATAATCAAATCAGCATTAAATAATCCTCTGGACGAGTGGATCGCCGGCCCCTCCTGCTGCTCTCTCCGGGCTGTTCCTGACCTTAATTCACGGGAGACTAGGATGTGAGCACAGGAACGACGAAGCAGCGAGTGTGCAAATAGGGACCTGTCCTATCCCTGGCCAGCACCATAGTAATGTGGTCATTTATCCGGAAACACTTCCAAGCTGCCTGTGTAGATAATGTCAGAGGATGGAGGGCATATACAAGGAAATCAATGAAGGGGCTTATCATTAGTGAAACTTCAAGTCGGAGCCACGCAGAGAATCGCATGACTAGTAATTCCAAAATATAATGTTATTATTGACACCATTACGTACTCCAGCGATAACATCAGATCCTCAGTCACTACCCTGCAGAGGTCATCACCAGAATTCTGCTGCCGCCATACTGGGAACAATAACATTCTGCTGGGAAATTCGGTGCCTGAGTGCCCTGGTGTTATCATAAAGCGGCCGGTGCCCAGGGTTATAAATGAAGCATAGAGGGAGCCCGTCAAGTGATTGCTGTTACCCTTTTTTTTAAAAGATTTTTTTTTAAATTTTTTAAAAAAACGTAGTAAAACAATACATACCGCACCCAGCAAACAGCCCTAAAAATAAAATAGTAGGGGATTACATCTCATTTATGATATACAGCATATATCAAAAATCATAGCAGATGAGAGACAAAAATACAGTTGTCAGTAAAAAAAATCTATAAAAATTATGTTTTAATGATCCATACATCCCCAAGAGACTGCCATTCAAAACAGATATTCACAACCACACATCATTCATACGCTCATTCCCCTCTGAGGTTGTTGCTACTCTTTTTTAAATAAAGCAGGATTAATAGAGGAGAGAAGGTGACCTGTATGTATAGGGGTTTTTATTTGGAGAAGCTGAGCTCTGTGATATATAGGGTTATAGATAGAGGGGGAGAACTAGCTTGATTATAGGGTTATTATTAAGGGGGAGAGTGAGTCTTGATATAAGGGTTATATGATAGGGAGAGAAACTGAGCTCTGTGATATAAGGGTTATAGATAGAGGAGAAAGTGAGCTCTGTGATATATATATTTGAGGGAGAAGCTGAGCTCTGTGATATATAGGGTTAATGTAGAGGAGAGAAAATGAGCTCTGTGTATAAGGGTTTTTATGAAGAGGGGAGGAGCTGAGCTCTGGATATATAAAAGGTTATAGATAGAGGAGAAAGCTGAAGCTCTGTGAATATAGGGGTTTTTATAGAGGGAGAGGG